>QPKB01000060.1:80550-110422 GCA_003546025.1 Camphora micrantha | reverse complement strand
TTTAATTCACTATGGGTGAGATCCTGTTCATGGGTCAACAGCTCTGTGTTTTTGGGTACTCGGGCTTGATTAGTTGGGGACGTGCAAATGCAATATGGAATCTATGCCATCGTGTGATGGAATGATCGTCCCCTTAGAATTATCCGATTAATCATCAGAATCTAAGATCTTAGTATATGGATGTTCCATATGGATATTGAACTTGTGGGTCGCTCCCTGGATCAAGAGAATGATATCAGGATGATGATTAAGTCAAGGGTATGAAATTCTAAGGATGAGATGTAATCAAGAAGGTAGATAGTACATCGGTTAACCTACTTGATTATGGATGTTACATAGAGGGGCATTATGGTCATTGTACTTGGTAGGTCAAAGACAATCGTCTATTCATGATGAGCTTTATTTGCAATTTAATATTTGTCCCTGGAGTGCAACCATAACTCTCTAGTGGAATGAGTTAGGGTTAAAATGATCTTAATGTTGCTATGGGGTTAGCATGGACATTTTGGTCATTTTGGGAGCCAAGGGCAAATATGTCTTTTGGTCCCTCTTCTAGCCACTTTCCTATATTGGCATGGTTTCCTAATTTAATTATATGATATGTGGTTGAATTAATTATGTGGAAAAATAATTTTTGAGTTTAAATTCAAATAGTTTTTTTTTTGGCTTACATGAATTTAACTCTAGCAAAATTATTAACTAGTGGGCCATGGTGTGTTAATCAATCTTGTGGGCCAGCCATAAGGGGAGCCACTTGTGTGAGGTTTCCAAGTATGACCAGGTATCTTTACTTGGAAGGAACAACTCCCTTTTGGGAAAGGATTCTTATAATTGAAGTTACTACTAAATTTTAGTATCTTTAATTAGAAAGGGTTGCACAACTTTTTATGGCTGGGTTGCTTTATTTATGTGATTGACATTCCTTTTTGAGAGGACTCTTAAAGGAATGTGTATTCTATATATAATCAGCACCATCCCTTGGGCGTAATATAAGAAAAAAAAGGACAACCTAGGAATGCAACTCTTGCTCCATTGGCTGCCCTAGAAAAGATAGAGTGATTCACGCCCAGCCTGGTTCTCTTTGAGAGATTCTCGCCCAGCCATCTCATTCTTTGATTGAAGAGTGGAGATAAGGGGCTGGCCTCTCTTTCCACCAGGATATAGATTCTGAAAACCCTTCTTAGGATTCCATAGTTTGATCCCACCATCAAGACCAACTAGATTGGGAAGTGGAATACGAGAGAAGATCAAAGGAGAGAAAAATTCTGCAACAAATTCCTGCAACATACATTGCTGATTGCAGGCTAGTTTCAGATCTTTGAAGTCTTTCTTTTCAGAGTTTTGAGGCACTCATATCATCAAGGTAATAGTCCTCTATCATCTCCTTTATTTAGACACATGTTGATAATGATTTCATGGAGTTATATGCATGTTTTCATGGCTGGAATCAGATCTGAATTCTAGTTTTTTTTTAAAAAACTTGAAAATCAAAATCAGCCATGTACGTCCTCTTAAGTATGAGTTCAGATCAGTAATGCATTATCTTTCAGAGTTACCCGAGTATATCGCTTTTCTTCGTGAGTTTGTTGATTGTTTTGCATGGTTTTACGCTGAAATGCTTGGTTTAAACCCCAAAATAGCAGTTCACAAACTCAATCTACAAAAAGATATCAAGCCTGTCAAACAAGGCCAAAGAAGATTACATCCTGACATAATGGACAAAATTGAACAAGAAGTTCAGAAACTCAAAAACGTTGGCTTCATCCGCGAGGAACAGCATCCTGAATGGTTGGCCAACATCGTCCCAGTGACAAAGAAAAATGGGCAGATTAGGGTCTGTATTGATTATAGAGACCTGAACAATGCATGTCCTAAAGATGAATTTCCGCTCCCCATACCGGAGGTGATGATCGACAACACCTGTGGATTCGAGCGGATGACATTCATGGATGGTTTCTCTGGGTACAATCAGATAAAAATGCATCCTGAAGATGAAAGACACACATCATTTCGGACCCCATTTGGCGTGTATTGTTACACTGTAATGCCATTTGGTCTGAAAAATGCTGGTGCGACATATCAGAGGGCTATGATGAAGATATTCCAAGATATGCAGCATAAGACGGTCGAATGCTATGTTGATGACCTTGCCGTCAAAAGCAAAAGGAAAGAAGACCATCTCAAAGATCTTCGAGAAGTCTTCCTCCGACTACGCAGGCACAAACTGCGAATGAATCCCCTAAAATGCTTCTTCGGTGTATCATCGGGTAAGTTCCTCGGATTCGTAGTTCGGAAAGCGGGAATAGAGCTTGACCCTATCAAAGTCAAGGCTATCCTAGAAATGCCATCCCCAAAAACCCTGAGACAGTTAAAAGGGCTTCAAGGAAGATTGGCATACATTCGACGGTTCATCTCCAACCTGTCAGGGAAATGCCGTCCATTCTCCCGCCTAATGAAAAAGGGCGTGGACTTTGTCTGGGATGCTGAATGTGAAACTGCGTTCCAAGACATCAAGTCATACCTGACCAAACCTCCAGTACTGGCTGCCCCCACAACTGGAAAACCATTTATCTTGTACATAAGAGCCCTCGACCACTCTTTGGGAGCTCTACTTGCACAAGGAAATCACGAGGGAAAAGAAGCTGCTCTATACTATCTCAGCCGCATGGTGGTAGGTGCAGAGCATCGCTACTCTCTAGTCGAAAAAGAATGTCTTGCAGTGATGTTTGCTGTACAAAAGCTACGTCACTATCTACTGTCCAACACAGTATACCTGATCTCGAGGATCAATCTCCTGAAGGTCCTTGTCACAAAAGCAGGTTCCCTCAATGCCCGACTAGCAAAATGGTCTATCCTCCTGTCACAATTTGATATTAGGTATGTACCACAAAAAGCAATCAAAGGTCAAGCTCAGGCAGACTTTCTTGCAGAGCATCCGTTGCCTGAAGATTCTCCACTCAGGGATGATCTCCCAGACGAGTCAGTCTACAACGTGGAGGCTTCCTTATCAAATGCTTCCTGGGATATGTACTTCGACGGTGCAACCAGGACAAGTGAAAAAGGAAATCAAATATCAGGGATTGGCATCCTCTTTGTTAGTCCTGACAAATACATGATTCCACACGCCTTCTCGCTACTGGAACCATGTTCAAACAATGCAGCTGAGTACCAAGCCCTGATTGTAGGATTGGAACTCGCCCTCGAATCCGGCATCACAGTGCTAGAAGCCTTCGGGGATTCTCAACTGATCGTCAACCAGATGAATCAGAAATTTGAAATCAGGAAGCCTGATCTGTTGCCTTACTACAACAAGGCGCAATCACTTCGGCAAAAATTTGACATCTGTCATATCACTCACATTCGTAGAGGCGAAAACATCCGTGCAGATGCCCTGGCTTGACTCGCCGCCTCTATGGCGGTCCAAGAAGGAGAACACATGCAAGTTACAGTGTGTGGGAGAAGAATTCTCCCTCCCCTCAATACACACCAAGCAGTTGCTGAGTGCCACCAACTGGTTGGAAGTCGGATCTCCATCCTCAGACCTCCGATCGACGACTGGAGGGATCCGTTCATTGATTATATTATGTTCGGAATCCTGCCTGAAGATCCAAAAGAACGGGTAAGTGTTCAAAGACGAACCCCAAACTTTCATCGGGACATTCCTTCAAAGATGCTCTACAAAAAATCCTACAATGGAGTACTTCTACGCTGCTTATCACAACAAGAAGCTGAAGAAACTCTCGAAGAGGTGCATGCTAGTCTTTGTGGAGCTCATCAGGCTGGTCCAAAGCTTTACGATCAGGTAAAAAGGTTAGGTTATTATTGGCCTACCATGGTAGCTGACGCAATGCAATTTGCTAAACGCTGCCAACAATGACTATGTCCACATGCCTCCAGAATGGCTACATCCTACAGCAATTTCATGGCCTTTCGAAGCCTGGGGTATGGACATCGTAGGTCCTGTCTCCCCTCTGTCAAGCAAAGGTCATCGCTTCATCTTCGCCGCTACGGATTATTTCTCCAAGTGGTCAGAAGCTTTTGCGCTCAATGAAATGAAGACCTCATCAGTCCTTCAGTTTTTGCGCACCAACATCATTTGTCGCTTCGGCATACCTAAAAGATTCGTCCATGATAACGGACCACAATTCCGTGATCACAGATTCTACAGGTTCTGCGACAAATACAAAATCCAAAGTTGTCCTTCAACTCCGTACAATCCGGCGGCGAATGGACTGGCAGAGGCCTTCAACAAGACACTCTGCAAAATTCTCAAGAAAATGGTCTCTAGCCACAAAAGGGACTGGGGCGACAAACTATCCGAAACTTTGTGGGCCTACCGAACCACCGTTTGAGGACCGACCCATAGCACGCCATTCTCCTTGGTCTATGGATGCGAAGCTGTTGTCCCTTTAGAGGTACAAATTCCTTCCTTAAGGGTATCTCTACAAAATGACATGACGCAAGAAAGCAATGTCAAATTAAGACTCCAAGAGCTGGACAATCTCGATGAGAGACGGCTCGAGGCACTCCAAAGCATTGAGCTCTACCAAGCACGCATGGCTGGATCTTTCGACAAAAAGATCAGGCAACGCGCCCACAAAAAGGGTGACTTGGTTCTTTGCGGTAAAAAGGCCGATGGTTTTTCGCTCACAAATCCAAAGGCAAATTTGAACCCAAAATGGGAGGGACCCTTCGTCATCGACAAAGTCTTCTCCAATGGCGCATACGCACTTCTAAACATGGAAGGTGATAGATGTATGCTGCCCATCAACGGCAAGTTCTTGAAGCGGTACTACCCTTGAAGACTTCCTCCACTGGGTCAGAGCGACGCCTGCAAGGCCAAAGCCTATTTCTAGGTACTTGCTCGTCAAACCCACTCCTTTTGGAATTTTTCACCTTTATGTTGAACTTTTTCAAAACAATGCTTACTTTCATCGTTTCATTGTTCAAAAGAAAATCAAAATCCGAAAATCTAAGTTTAGGAGCCTCTTCCCAAACTTAACCAAAATTTTCGATCCTTGAACCCAAAATTCTTGGTTTGAAACAAAAATCAGGACTTAGGAATTTCCACCCTAGTCCGCCTTACCTTTTACCGCCAAAAATGGTTTTAGGTCAAAATTTACGACCCTCGTGTCTAAAAACAAAAATCGGGAAAGCGATGTCAAGTCGATACTCGCAAAAACCCATTGGAAGGATGCGAACCCCATTCGATACTTCCAAAACCTCAAAATCGCAAGGAAGCAACACCTCGTTGATACTTGCAAAATTTCAAAAATCGTGGAGACGCAACATTCCAGTTGATATCCACAACCAAAATGTCAAAAGAAAGACAAAGGTTTGAAAAAACCTCAAATTTCAAAAATCGTGGGGAGGCGACATTCCATCGATACCCGCAAAACGAAATTTTTTGAAGAAAAAGCAGGGAAGCGACGCTTAGTCGATACTTGCACCCAACTTCGCGAGGAAGCGACATTCCATCGATACTCGCAACCGAATGAGCAAGGAGGCGACATTCCATCGATACTTGCAATACCATTCAGCAGGGAGGCGACTCTTAGTCGATACTTGCATTTTTGAAAACCAAAAACCTGGCTTTTACGCCAAAAACTCGGCTTTCACGCCAAAAAAAAAACTCGGCTTCCACGCCAAAAATCGGCTTTCACGCCAAAAATCAAAACAAAATCTGGCTCTCATGCCAACAAAACAAAACTTGGTTTTCAAAAAATCCAGCTTTTACGCCAAAAACAAAAAAATCGGCTCTCATGCCAAAAATCCGGCTTTTACGCCAAAAACAAAATATCGGCTCTCATGCCAAAATCAGGCTTTTACGCCAAAAACAAAAAAATCGGCTCTCATGCCAAAAATCGGCTTCCATGCCACATCGGCTTTCATGCCACCAAAATTTGGCTTTCACGCCACCAAAATCGGCTTTCATGCCACCTCAAAATTTTCGGCTTTCAAGCCATCAAAAACCAGGCTTTGTGCCACAAAATTTGGCTTTCATGCCAAAACAACACTTTTGACAAAAGATTTTCACAAAATGATAACCTTTTGATCAAGATTTTCAAACAAACATTCCCATTCAACTTTTGCTTATTTTCAACAAAAAGAATTTAAGTAGAACAAGGGGATACAAAAAAAAATAGAGTGCCAAAATATTTATACATGGAGGTACCAAAAAAAATGAAAGAAGAAAGTTTGTTACAAAAGAAATTCAAAAGCTCAGTCCATCATAGTCTTCAACCAAAGACTGAGGTCCTCGAGCAGACTCTTGGCCTCAGCCTCCAAAGCTTCCAGGCCACGCTTCTTCAAGATGCTGCCATAAAATGCGGCAGAAAACCGCGCTCCATCTTCAGCACGAGGGAATCCCTCCCAAAGAAGTTGCCATCGCTCATGCTCCTGAGTCTTTCTTCGAAGATTCCCGTCAACCTCTTCAACCTGACGGATCAGAGTGCTTTCTCTGGGCAACCGGATATCACTATCCAAAAAGTTAGAAAGGAAGAAATCAAGCACCAAATGATAGAATTTTGCTAAAAAAATCCTAACGAAATTTTGGCATGGTTCCGGGGCAATTTCGAAGAAAAGGGAAGCACCCCGAAAAAGAAAGGAAGCTTGAAGATGAGCTCAACATTGCTGCGAGCTCATAATCAATGAAGGATACTCGAAGAAGACTCGAATTCAAACATTGCTGCGAGATCAAGCCTTTCTTCTCAAATCTTCGCAAGATCAGAAAAGAGCTCAACATTGCTGCGAGCTCAAAATTCCAAAACTTGCAAAGCTCCTCGAAATTCTGCGAGACTGGAGAAGTGGGCTCAACATTGCTGCAAGCTCCAAAATCCCAAGACTTGCAAGAAAATTCGAGGTATGCATCATCATGCTCCCAATTCCATTTACCAAAAATCATGCATAAAACCATCATGCATTAAATGCTAGGAAAACTTTGACAAAAGTTTGACCAATTCCAACCCAATTTGGTCAAAACCAATCAAATTTTGTCTAAGTCAAAATCCATGTTGACTTGACCTAGAAATTCTAGCCTTTTATCTTGATGCATTTAAAAAAAAAAAATGCATGATCATCTTGAATTACATAAACCTCATATCATGGTGAGAAAAAAAAAAACTCTCTTCAAAAAAAAAAAAAAAAAAGAGAAAAAAAAGAGAAAGAAAAGAAAAGAAAAGAAGGAAAAAAAAAAAAAGAAAAAGAAAAGGAAACTTTTCTACATCTACATGGGGTTTTTCTTGGAAAAAGAAGACCTACTTGAAGCCATGGAGAAGAAGAAGAAGAAACTTGAAGATCCTTGAGAAATTCTTTATCTTGGAGCACTCTTGAAGGTTTTTGCAAAAAGAAAGCGACAAGAGAAAGAAAACCCATCTCCATTGCTTTTATAGAAAAAGCAAACCAAAAGAGGAAAGGAGGAGAAAAGCAAGGAGGTAAGTGCTGAAAATTAGCGAACTTCCTAAAAGAAAGGGAGATTTGAGATATTCTCTCCTAAAGAGGAGATTCTTGAGAAATTCTCTCCAAAAAGAAAGGGGATTTGAGAAACTTTGAGAAAATCTCTCCCAAAATCAAGGAAACTTGAGAGATTCTCTCCAAGTAAGGATATTTTTAGATATTCTCTACACAAAAGGGATATTTTTAGATATTCTTTACAAAATGACACCACATGAGATCTAAGCCATTTTTAAAAGCTTAAGGTCCCATGGGTTAGCCCATATGAGCCAGGTTTGACCACCTAGGCACTAAAAGTGGCTTTTAGTCAAAATTTCTCTTACCAAGAGCATACAAAAATGGTTCCATGCCTCTCTTGAGTTGATTGGACCACACAAAAAATTCTAAGCTTCATGGGCTTCCAAAAGAAACTCAAACCATCCAACCCCATGCACCAAATCAAGCCACAATCTTGAAATTGACATTCCACAAAAAACCAAACCACTCCAATGGACCCAAAATTGTCCCAAAGAGTGACCAAAAACCAAACCATGGTCCCCTAACTTGCCACATACAGCTTGCTAGGTCACAAGGCCGAAACCAAAAACCAAAATCCCGACCCCCTAACTCGCCACATACAGCCTGTTAGGTCACAAGATCAAAAAACCAAAAAAAAAAAAAACCTTCTTAACCGCCTGATGCGCCACATAAAGCCTTTAGGTTCACAAAGTTAAAAAGGAAAATCCAAAACCAAAAACCCATATCCAAATGTCATTTTCAAAATCCTTGCCTTGACACGGTACATGACCCCTCATTACCACGAAATCCCTTGGAAGCAAAAAAAAAAAAAAAAAAAAGCAACTCCATCAAAAGAAAAATGCTCAAGGCTCTTGATCAAGCAAGAAGATCTCCTTCAATTCTCTTCGAGGCACACCGACTGCCAGAGCTGCACACCTCGTCGCTGTACCTCGAGGGGGCATTTGTTGACACCAAAAATATCACTATGTCCCTTCAACACCAAAAGCTACATGGAGCCACATCCTGCCATAAATAGGAAGGCGCCACTTCAAGCATCAGATCTTGTCAGAGTCAAACAAAAACTGCAAGGTCTTTCAAAGCAGCCAAAAGAGGGGTACACATGAAGTTTTGGGCCGTTTCAACATCATTTGGCCTAACTTCACTCCTCCGACAGCTAGACAGGAGCTCCCGGCAACGACAGTGTCGAAAACTTCAAAACTTCGATCAGAGCCTACGGATGGTCTCAGAATACCTCCAAAAGGCTCCATGCCAAATTTCAGGTCATTCCGACAACGTTTGACCTGACCTCGACGCTCCGAAAGCAAAATCAGGCCTGCCGGCGGCAGAGTACCTCGGAATCATGGCATCCAAATTGGAGCTAATGGATCATCTCAAAATGACTCCAATAGGTCCCCCGTCAAGTTTTAGGTCAAACGGACATCGTTTGGCCTAGTTTCAAAGCTCGGCATTTTCCTCATGGCGAAATCAAGGCGAGCATTTGCGGGACCCCAAACGGCTTCAAAACTCAAACCAAAGCCTATGGTTGGTCCTATCTACTGCTAAAAAGACCCTCCGTCAAATTTTAGGTCAATCGGACATCGTTTGGCCTAGTTTCAAAGCTCGGCATTTTCCTCGAGGCGAAATCAAGGCGAGCATTTGTGGGACCTAAAAAGGCTTCAAAACTCAAACCAAAGCCCATGGTTAGTCTTATTTACTGCTCAAGAAGATCCACGTCGAATTTCAGGTCATTCCGACATCGTTTGGCCTAGTTTCAACGCTTGACAAAAAATCGGCAATACCGCACAACAAAGTCTTCGGCTTTCCAGAAAAATAGGAAACTTTGTGCTCCGATTTGCATGGCTTCTCGTCGGGTTTTCTTCAAGAGAATCAGGCCAATAAATGAGGGGAAATGTCAGGAAAAATACAGAAGAAAAAGGAATGAAAAAAGATCGAAAAACGGCGAAGAAAAGGCGACCGAACGGCGGCTGAAAAATGGGGCCAAGGCCCATGGTCGCCGGCGACCATGGAGTTCCGGCGACCCAAAAGTCGCCAGAAGACCCCTTTTTCGGGTCCTTTTCGCGTTTCGAGTTGATTGGCCCCTGTGATTTTTCCAAAATCTGATTTTTCGTGCATGAAATCCGTCGATCTTCGTCAACATCACAGATTCGCCGCCGAAATCATTGGATGATCATTAGATGCCTCGAAATCGCCAACCAGCCGACAAAGAAAGCACACTTTCTGCCCGCCCGATTGTTAAATCAACAGGACAGATGTTGCCGGCACGTTGACAGTAATCAATGTCTAAAATTGCATCGCCATCCGACATCAAACAACATGTGGATCCACCGGCGATCATTGCAAGAAGAATTCCAAAAAACGCGGCGCGGCCCGCGACCCTTCAAGCGACTTGGCGATCAATTAATGAGGTTAAATGACCCATTTTATGACAAGTTAATGCGGTCATTAACTCATTATTTTGGACGGCCCAAACAGAAGCAAGTAAATGGGAGTTACAAGTCAAATGATTTATGGCATTAAAGCCATGAAACTCCTCCCATGATGGAGATTAAAGGCAATTAAAAGCTCATTATTCTCCATCAGCCAATCAGATTCAAGGAAAAAGGAGTTACAAAACAAATAATTTAAAACTTGTAACTCCTCCCATTATGAGCATTAATGCATTCAATGCTCATAAACCCTCCTAAATGGCTACCAAAGGCCTATAAATAGGAGGGCATTCCAAAGGGAAAAACCAAGAAAAAGGGGGAAAAATCCAGAGAAATCGCCCGAGAAATTCACTCGAAGTCCAGAGAATTGTCCGGAAAATCCAGAACTCCTGCAACTCTGCTGCAAGACCACCAAAAGGTGATTGAAGCAGCCTTGGGGGGCCAACCCCCAAGGACCTCCCTTCTTCTACCAACATGGCTAAAACGTGGCTTTTCAACCCGTTTACTTAGCTTTTTATCGGATATAAGACCTTCTCTTGGTCTTTGTCCTTTAAAAATCTGAGGTTAAAAGGCCAAGCCAAGAATTCAAGAATCATGTTCTCATCTGCATGGACGACGGCGGAGCCCATACATGGCTCACGACCGTCGATCTGAACGTGTCCCCACAATCGAATGAGAAGTTAGATCCCTTTTCTTGCTTTTCCTTTTGTACTTTGTATTTTTTTTAAGAGACAAAAAAATCACAATTCTTGTCTTTCATAATGGATAAGATTTGTAAATAGCCTTTTACAGCAAAATCGCCTTTTACGGCAAACAAATGAAATCGCCTTTCACGGCATATAAAAAAAACCTTTGTCTCTTTTCTTAAAATATGTGTGCAATGGGAAACTAGAAAAAGTTTTATTTCCCCTTTCTACTTGTGAAGGTGGATCTTCGGATCACCATTCCAAGATTCCAAGTAGAAAAGTGAAATTGGCATACCCGTACAAAATGTTGATACCCTTTTTTCCTCCTCCCCTCCGCCGTACCCTGAAAGACCCGAGGCGGAGGCAGCGGGAGAGAGGGAAGAATCGGGTCCATCAATAGGGTTACAAATAGGGGAACCAAACCCCTTGGATGACCACTTTGGAATTCACGCCCAATAGTGCAAGAGTTGCACTCCCTCCTTTCTCTTTTTCTTCTAGTTTCCTTAGAGCTTCTAGTTGATTCTCTTGGAAGTTCCACCATTCTTCTTCAGAAAAAAAGATTTGAATCGGGTCATAGCGTGGGAGACAAACAAGGTTTTGGAGATCCTTAATTCGCTACACGAAGAGTTCTTGTTCAAGATAATTGTCTTCTTCTCCATTAAAGTACTATCAAGCTCCAAAGGTATAACCTACTTCCTTGTATGTTATGGATTTATATTTGGTTGCATGGTGATGCTATTTACTATCCTAAAGATTGTGATTACTGATCTTGATCATGAGTTTGAGGTTCTTGGATCCTGGATTGGGTTTTGTAGCCTTATGGATACTTGATCCCTATGTCAAGTGGGTCAAAAGTTTTTGAAACATATCCACGAGGCCCACCTGTCACGCCCCCAAACCCGGATCCCAGGAGAGGTCCGACCTCGGGGGCGGGAGATGGTTGGGAAGGTGAGTGATGATTATATTTATTTTTCTCCCAAGATTCGCGTGTGTGAGGATCCAAAATCACAACACTGTCTGAATATTTCTGCGGAAGCTTTCGTGGCAATGCGACCCGGAATCCGTGGACATCATCGGATTCCGCGTCGCATACAACCCCTAGCATGAAGCTATCATTTTATGAACCATATCAGACTGGAATAAACCAACATAATAAAGTACAGAGCTGACAGTAACAAGATATTACATTCCCATATATGTTCAAGTTACAAGTATCAATGTGAATTAATTACAATCCCAAGAGAGGCTAATAAAAGCCGAACAATACAAACTAATATCCACTACCCAATTATGACGTAACTCCGATGTCGAGCACAATGTCTACATGACATAGCCGACAAGACATCCTACAACTCATGGCTCCATAGCCAACAACTCTCAGCTCGGGGCGGGGAAACTGAACCTGAGTACCAAAATAGTGGGTCAAACACGACGGTTTGGCAAGCAGGTGAAAAGACATAACAATAAGGAAAATACCTTAGAAAACATTTAAACCTGTCAAAACAATAGTTTCATAAAACGAGATAATCATTTATTCAAATACGTATGCAATATAAAACATGTACGGTATCCAAGGAAATGGGAAACAACAAGATGGCAACCACAAAAAGCTAAGTCCTCTATCACCGAAGTGACATGAGCATATCGGGATGTTGTCTCAGTCACCGAAGTGAGGAGATGCAACATAAGTAACATATACATAATATAATACAATACGGGACATGACCACGGTAGCGAACCGGGCATCGGGAACCACAGTAGCAATCTGCGGCATCGGGACAAGACCATGGTAATAACCGGGTAGCGGGATCCAAACTACAGCTGGCGGGACGGGAAAGGGTTTCCAAGTCGGTGGATCAAACCGGCAAGGAAAGCCAAGCTTAGTGGTGCCGACTCATAGGTCAAATCATGTAAAACAAGACATGTACAAATCATATGTAATGCACTTAAATAAACGGGCGGGACGGGGTGCTCAAAAACACTAATTTCATTTCATTCGGGCATGTATAAACGGGCTAGCAAAAATGCTAAAATGCACTTTCAATACTTTCGGGAATGCTAAATCATAATTCGAGAAATTCGGGCTATTATCGAGATTCAAGACAAATCATAATTCGAGAAATTCGGGCTATTATCGGGATTCAAGACAAATCATAATTCGAGAAATTCGGGTTATTATCGGGATTCAAGACAAATCATAATTCGAGAAATTCGGGTTATTATCGGGATTCAAGACAAATCATAATTCGAGAAATTCGGGACAAGTATTGGGATTCAATACGAATCAAGTGAATAAGGACCCCGTATGTCAATTGTAATAATCACTTGGTACTCCTTGAGTTTGGAGACATTCCGAGCTCTTTATGCACCTTAGGTATTCAAACCCTAATCGAATTTTAGTTAAACAAAACATAATAGGGATGGGATCCTAAGCACAATGTTAATCTAGTAGTACCTTACAACCTACTCAGCCATCGAAGGGAAAATGGATTCGCGATACCCAAACAAACCAATTTCGCGTTTAGATAAAAGAAAGGATATCCCATCGTTCCGTACCATTCAAGATTGAATTAGGTTAAGTACCGATACAACCGGATTAACCATGAGGAAATGTCGGTTCAACCGTCCTCAAAAGAAGTCAAACGGGTCCACAAAAGGGTCACTAAGTTCCATTTAAAGTCCATCTAATCATAGGGCAAAAGTCTATTATTCAGCAGGTTTCCAGTTGGGCCAGTCAACCGCGTACACAGGGGGCTCGGTCGACCGGCCATGGGCCAGGTCGACCGGGAGTTGTAAATTAAATGGGATGAACAGTGATTTGGTCAGGCTCCAGAGAGCCTGACCTCTGTGTGGTCGGTCGACCGCGCCCCCTTGGCCAGTCGACCGCGTGCACTGCGGAACAGAGAATCCCGCAGTGCAGCAGGTCTTCAACTGGGGGGCCTGTTCCAGTGTCCCCGGTCGACCCCGCCCCTTGGCCGGTCGACCGCGTGAATTACGTAACAGAACCCGGGTTCTGTTACAGCAGTTCAGTGGTCTTTTCCATTTCCTCCATTCCTTTCTACATTCTTTCAAACCTGATTAGCAATCTAATACTTGAATAAAACAAGCTATCAAGACTCACAAATGTGCATTTATTTCAAGTCTAAACAAGTCATTAATAACACAAAATACATGGTGAAATCATAATGCATTTTATCAAAACTCATTCAAAGATAAAAGTATCAAGTCATCCACTTGCCTTGGGTCTTTAATCAAAGGAAAACCAGCTCCTAAGCACCCTTGCAAGCCAAGATCACAATCTATACAAAAATCCCCAAAACAAACCCTAAAATGGGTCAAACCAAGCAATAAGAAGAGAGAGCTCCTAATAATGAAAATGGAGCTTCTCAAGGAC
The DNA here is from genome assembly GCA_003546025.1 of Camphora micrantha. Lineage (NCBI taxonomy): Eukaryota > Viridiplantae > Streptophyta > Magnoliopsida > Laurales > Lauraceae > Camphora > Camphora micrantha. The sequence continues at coordinate 96,446 of QPKB01000060.1, read as the reverse complement.
CATAAGAACATGAATCTAGAAGATTAGGGAGAGATCTTACCAATAGGTTCTCCAAATGAACAAAGCAAGCTAAATGAAGATCTTGGAGAGAGGAGATTTCTTCAAAAATGGTACCAATAGGAAGCCTTCAAGGAGAGGAAGAGAATGGTGATCTCTATTTGATGTTGGTGCAAGATTTGGTTGTCTCTAGATGATGGAAGAGCAAGAAGAAGAAGAAAAGAGGCAAGCAAACCCTAGGCTCTTCTCTTGTGCTGGAAAATGGAGAAGGGAGAGAAGAGATAGGTTCTCTTATAGTCAATGAAATGGGCTCCACCACTTAAGAACTTTGAAAGGCTGAAATAGTGGTTTTCGGGACTTCGGATGAAATCGACAAAGAAGGAAGAAATGATCGTCGAAATATCTAGTTTCCAAAAAGTATATGTTTCACGGGTTTCGGGAATAACAATAATCCGGTACAGATTTGGTGTAAAAGTATTGTTTTGCCCTTGAAGCTAAAAAAGTCAAGTTTCGGGATTCGGGATGGGAACGGGATCAACATGAAAGTTGAAGGTATTAACAAAACAAGTAAATCGGGATAAAATACAAATCGAGAAAACCAAGATAAAATCACAAGTACACGTAAAGCCATAAACAAGGAACCCCCCAAAGGGCCCCACTAATACCAAAAGCACTCAAAATATCCCAAAGCTATAACAAAGCTGTTTTAATCCCAACTAAACCAAAAACCACGAAACACACTTAGAGCTAAACACAGCTCAAAAACACTAATCTGGGCCTCTCGGGTCGGGGTCTCACACCACCTACTTCCAACAGGCACATATGCGTAGGGAAAACAGGCCCCATGCCACGCCTGCATGGGCGTGTGTTTCGAGTAATGATTGCTTTTGCTTTGGTTTTGCTATTGGAATCAGGATTGTCATGGAAGAGCCAAAGAGGAGTAGACGAAGATGTTGTGGCTCTGATACCACTTGTTGTGCGCGTATATGCGGAAGCGTGAATTACCGCGATCAAACAATTAGTCAACCATAGAAAAAAGAGAAAATCACTCATAGAGAATTTACATGGCTCGGCAAAGTCGCCCATGTCAACGGGAAAGAAACTCAAATTTCCTATAGCCCACGTGGTTCGGAAGACTATGACATCCACAGGAGAGAGAGCTCTCACATCTCTCACTCTCTCATAGAGTCTAGGGTTACATATTACATGACATATATAATCTCCACTTTCTTAGCCCTTAAGGAAGACTTGGTACAAAGACCATAATACCCCTGACTCTAAAACTAGTTATTGGCCAACCCAATGAACTAATCCAGTCAACCCGAAATATAAGACATAAACCCAACAATCTTCACCTTGGCTTAGATTCCGCATAATTCGAGCCATAAGAATATTGAGTAATAATGTCTTGTCGTACCTTACTAAACGGTATGTCCTTGCACCGATGATGCAGTCTTCATTCCTCAAACTTTGACATGTTGAACCAGCACTTAAACTTTTAGCAAAGTTCATCTTCTCTTCAAACTCCATCTCGAACTTGACGCTTGAATCCATTGACGAATTTGAGTGATATCGATGTCTGAATCACTCATTATCCAGCCATCAAGTTACGACGACTTTAGCACCCATGTGAAGATCATTCACAGCGAACATGTAAGCAAAAAAATGGATCAGGAATACGAGTCCTGATGACTACACAATTGCAGAACATCCTCTGCCTCCGAACGATCAAAATCCCTATTTAACCTGGTCTAAATCCTTATTTCCTATCAATCAAAAACCCAGGTTTGACCACTACTGATGTAGGCATGCATGACATCTACATGACATAAGTTCTTACTAGCTACTTTTCCATTGGCTGGGCTTTGGAAAGATGAATGGTATCAAATGTGATCTAGTAACATGTGTCTTCCAAACAAACATGTTCATTTCACTAAAACTACAAACCCCCTCCAATTTGGTCAAATCTAGCCCCATTTGACCTTGCCTTTCAGCAATTACTGCTGACTGGGCTTGGTTTTGCTATCGAGTCCAGTTGACTCGATTTTGACGTGAACCTGACCTATTCATATCTTTCCTTTTTTTCACTATGGCATTGCTTCATCTCATTCTTCCTTCTTCAATCACCTTGATTTTTGCACCACGCTTTAGGTTTCTCGACCAAGAATGTGCCAAAAGAAACGGATCTAAAATTTGACTCTGAATGGCTCCGATATCGTCAAAATAATTTTCTACGCTCTGATCAGTCAAACTTTCTATTGGCCTTCAAACTGTCGATCTTCTTCCTCAACTGCATTGATCTATTCACAACGAGTCCGTAGGTACAAACAAATCTCCGATCAAGCTTAGGACGATCAAGATATCGCGCAGAGAAGTTTCTGCTAGCGATCTAGTCAAACCCCTGATGGCCGTACGAATTTGCTAATGTTGCGTTGACATCAGTGTTTTGCAGCTGTGTTGCTGACTGGGCCTTCTGGAAATCGAGCTAGTCTGAATCGACCCGAAACTGGACCTGACCTAGTTTCAAAAACTCCCAGGCAGATCACCTTCTTCCTTCGGGTTCTGGACGCAAAACCAGCAACCAAAAGAGGTTCTCTTCTCAGGTGACTTGAGGCGCAACGTCAGCGGACGTCAGCGAGGCGGACCACCTTCTCCGACCATGCGAAGCGGCAATGAAGACAACTTCGATGTCGATGTGAAAGTCCAGCATTCTCTGCTACGCACACAAACTGAGAGCCCTACTGCTACAATTCCGGGATCATTCTTCAATAGAGAACAAGATCTGCAAGCAGCAACAGATCCTAAACAATAGCCTCTCCAACTCCATTAAAAACGCCAAGAACCCCTCTGTAAGTGCCTAAATTCTTATGGACTTATTTAGATGGGTGTGAGGTTTCTCTTGGGAAAGATGGAAAACTTGAGACCTGAAAGAGGAGGAAGAAAGTGCAATCAGAGACCCTGGCTGATCTCAGCGCAAGGCCCTCCAATGCCTAAGTTAATTCAACAACTCAACAAAGGATAAGAGGAATGAAACAGAAGTTTTGGGTATGTGTAAGTGTATGCGTAAGCGTAAGTGTACCTATTCCAAATTAGCTCCCTGTATATATAGGCTGAAAATCCCGTGATCCTCGTCCTGATTTTTCGATGATTGAGTCTTATTCGAAATTTATCCTGATCTTTTCAGGGATTATGGACGTAATCACCGGATAAGGATAACTCCTTACCTTTATCCGGTGTTTATCCTTATATGTCATTACGTTCTGCAACGTAGACGTACGCTCAGTACTCCTCTCAGTTAATTGAACCGAATTGAAGATGATACCGAGGTCATGGAGCAAACGTATCCTCGCGCTATTAACGAGCAACATTGAGCCAAGATCACGCACCTCAGCACTATTGTAGATACGCATTATTTCTAGCTGGTACCATTACCGAAAATAGAGCAATCTCACTGAGACCAAGGCTGTCTAACTGGTATCTTTACCAAAGCTAGAATGAACTTACTGAGACCAAGACATGCCTAGCTGGTACCTTTATCGAAGCTAGAAGGATCTTGGTGCTAAGAAAATATCTTTACCGGCACTATTACCGAGATGTATAAAACCGAGCCGGTACTCATATCGAAACTAGGAAAATCTTAGTATTATGAAAACGTCCCACACACCCTCTCTCTTTGCAATCTGGCAATGACGATCACAGAGTCCATCTGTGTAGCCCACCGAGGATCAAAAACATCTCTTTTCCTCTTTCTGCAACGATCAACGACGTGCAGAAATTCGGATCTCCCTTGAATCCGATCCAATCTGATGATTGCACGTGCAAAATCCAAATCTAGGCAAACCTAGTACCTGAACCACGTTCTCTCTACAATTTGGAAGAAGGATCCGGGCTATGATTCGCCGGTCCTCACCATTCTCACCTTCAAAGACTCAATCCATCGATTTCAATCAAACTAGAGTTATTTCTGCCTCGCTCAAAACCCGAGGAACTCTACCTTGATCTAAAACCCGATGATCTTAACCTGGCCTGATCAAATCAACCAGAGTTATCTCCTGTGCAAGTGTATGCGGAAGCATGAATTACGGCAATTGAACAATCAATCAATCACACAAGAAAGAGAAAATCACACAGAAAGAATTTACGTAATTCGGTAAACTTGCATACACCTACCAGAAAGAAAATTGACTTTCCTACAAGCCCCACATGGTTCAGAAGACTCCAACACCTAGGGGAGAGAGCTCTCATATCTCTAACTCTATCACAGAGTCTAGGGTTAAAGAGTACATGATATATATAATTTCCACTTTCTTAGCCCCTTGGAAAGCCCTAGTACAAAGGCCATAATACTCCTGACTCTAAACCTGGTCATTGGCCAATCCGATCAACCCATAATAGAAGACATAAACCCAATAGAAGATGACAAAGGAGGAGATATAATTTGAAGGGTTAGAACAATGGATGGAATAAGATTAGGTGGGTGTGAAGATAAAGGCAATAATTCAGGACATGCCTGTTGTTGCTCCCACAACATTTGAAGTACTACCCATATTCATATCTATCTATACTAAAGAACCCTCATAGTCAGAGATAAAGTTCAAGTTTTGAATAAACAAGAATGTCAAACACATGGAAACCATTAGTGAATTGAGATTGAGTTACATAAAGAATAGGGGTTTCTTCCGTACGGTCACAATATTTTATCGATAACACACCCCCCCCCCCTTTCATTACCAAACTATGCAAATTTTCCTGGATTTTCACTGTACCGTTCGTACTTCGTGAAGGCAAAATTTCACCTTTTTTTTTCCGATGTCACAGCACATTATGTGATATCGCAAGTACACATTGTGATATCGCAAATAAGGAGTTGCGATATCGCAATTTAAGTATTACGATGTCTCATAAAGAGTTACATTAAAAGTCAACGAATGCATTTCTTTTTATAATTTCATTCTAATCTGTAGCTTTCGTTTTTTGCTTGGGTTCTCTACTTCCATTCTCTGCAAGTGAATTTCTTCCATTGTCATATATAGTTTTGAATCTTCTGTGGCATCCTTCTTTGCTACCATTCTTTGTTACATTTGCGATATTCATTCCCTATTTCTCACCTTGTATGTATCTCCCTTTTATTTATTGTGTTTTTTTTTTTTCTTCTTTTGTGTCTTTTGAAGGTGGTTATTGTAAGACCCCGACCCAAGTGACCTCGATTAGTACTAATTAAGTTGCGTGTTAGTGCTAAGTGTGTTTAGTGTGTTTTGGTTTAGTTGGTTTAGAATAGCTTTGTCATAGCTTTGGGGAATTTTGAGTGCCTTCAGAATTAGTGGGGCCCTTTGGGGGTTCCTTTTTATGACTTACGTGTGCTCGGGGGGATTGCTCGAAGTTCTTTTGTTTTGGTGTTTTATCCCGATTTACTTGTTTTGTTAATCCCTTCAACTTTCATGTTGATCTCGTTCCCTTCCCGAATTCCGAAATTCGACTTTTCTAGCTTCTTGGGCAAAACAGTCTTTTTACATTAAATTTGGACCAAAACTTGATATTTCCAAAACCCGCGAAACATATACTCTTTGGAAAGTAGAAATTTCGACGATCATTTCTTCCTTCTTCGTCGATTTCATCCGAGATCCCGAAAACTACTATTTCAGCCCAACAAGGTTGCTAGCTGGTGGAGCCCACTTGTGTTGCTTATAAAAGAGAGCTCATCTCCCTCCTTTCTCCCTTTTCCAGCAAAACACCCACCCTAGGGTTTTCTTGCACTCTTTTCTTCTTCTTCTTGTTTTGCCATCATCAAAACACTACCAAACTTGCACCCACATCATAATGGAGATCACCATCTTCTTCCTCTCCTTCAAGGCTCTCTATTGATATCATTATTGAAGGAAACCTCCCATTCCAAGACTCGTTTTGAGCTAAGACTTGCCATCAGAGGACCTTCCAAGTAAGCTCTCCCACTAATCTCGTAGATTTGTGTCTTTATGATCTTAGAGGAGCTCCATTTCCATTATTGGAAGCTCCCTTTTCTTATTTCCTTGTTTAACCCATTTTAGGGTTTGTTTTGAGGTTTTGTAGAGATTGTTGATTTTGTGCTTGAGAGGGTGTTAGAGGACCTCTTGCTTAGCTTTGGACTTGAGGCAAGTGGATGAATGGATAAGTTTTGAACATTTACATGTTTCATGGAAATCTCTTGTTTTATACTAATTATTCCTAATGATTTTTACATGTGTTTTCATAGTCTTCCTTGCCTTGATTACTATTTCATACATTTGTGTTTTCATGTATTTTTACATGATTTTCTGCGCAGCACAAGTCCGCTCGAGCGCACCTTGGTTCGCTCGAGCGCACCCCCCCTCCTGAGTATGGACCACTTTTGGGGCTCGGGAAGGTTTTTAAGGAAATCCCTTGGTATTCAGGAGGTTTATGAGGCAATATACGAAGCCTATTGGAGAAAGAAACCAAACCACAAGCTTTCATTTAAAGGTTAGAAAATCACTAAGGTGTATAAAGAGCCCGGAATGTCTCCAAACTCAAGGAGTACCAAGTGATCATTACAATCGACATACGGGGTCTTTATTCACTTGATTTATATCGAATCCCGATACTTGTCCCGAATTTCAAGAAATGTGATTTATCATTCCCGAAAACATTGAATTTGCAACTTGAGCTTTTGCTAGCCCCGATATGCACTTCCCGTTTGAAAATGAAATTAGTGCTTTAAGCACCCCGTCCCGCCCGTTTATTTAAGTGCATTACATATGATTTATACATGTCTTGTTTTACATGATTTGACCTATGAATCGGCACCACTAAGCTTGGCTTTCCTTGCCGATTTGATATTCCGACTTGGAGACCCTTTCCCATCCCGCCAGCTGCAGTTTGGATCCCGCTACCCGGTTATTACCGTAGTCTTGTCCCGATACCCGGTTTGCTACCGTGGTCCGGTCCCGTATTATATTTTGTATATGTATATGTTACTTATATTGCATCTCCTCACTTCGGTGACTGAGACAACATCCCGATATGCTCATGTTACTTCGGTGATAGAGGACTTAGCTATGTGTGGTTGCCATCTCGTCTGTTTCCCGTTTCCTTGGATACCTTACATGTTTTTATATTGCATATGTATTTGGACAAATAATTCTCTTGTTTTATGAAACTATTGCTTTGACAGGTTTACATGTTTTCCAAGGTAATTTCCTTATTGTTATGTCTTTTCACCCGTTTGCCAAACCGTCGTGTTTGACCCTTGTTTTGGTACTCAGGTCCCGTTGTCGGTCTCCCCGAGGAGGAGCTTGAGGAGGCGGTCGGAGAACCGCATCGACTAGTTGAGTGGCACGCCGATGATGTCGTCTAGACATTCGGGTGCTTGAGCTGCGTAACATTTTGGGGATAGTGTCTAACCATTCTTTTGGGAACTTGTTATTTTATTCATATTGGCCTTTGTTGGCCTCTATTTTGGGGGTAATGTAATTAAATGATATTGTTGTAAACTTTAACTTTCTTTTGGGTTATAGTATTAATGATCATTGCTCATTTTGATACTAGTTTCAAATGGTTTAATCTTGTTATCTTGGACATAAATGTATGAAATAGATTTGCTACACACTTCCGCACATAAAAGAAATATTCATGTCGATGTGATATCCTCACCGCGGACACCTGTGGGAAATCGCGTGTACGAGCGGTATTCTTTGGGTAGACTCGTATATGTTTTGTTTTGATTTAAATTAATTCATGAACAATCATACATGCACATATTAGTCCCGATCCCGGATTAGGTCCCCGTTTCCTAGCGACCCGGTCCGGAGTTGCGACAGACTGGTATCAGAGCGAGACGTGTTTCAAGCAATTAGAAGAAACTAGAAATCCTAAGGACGTGGCGAGGATTCGTTAGAGTTTTCGTTAGTTAGTATCGTGTGAGCACTGTGTGACCCTTATTATATTATCTTGTGCTAACAAATTGTTTTGCAGCATTATGCCACCTCGTAAGGGACCGGTAAACGGCAATCCCACTGCTAGTAACAGTGAGTTCACAGGGCCAGTCCAAGAGGACATTCCAGAGAACACCATGCAGAACCAATTCCAAGAAATGATGCGGGCTATGTTGGATCAACAAAGACAGGCTAATGAGAATCAAACAAGGTTACAAGAACAGATGCTGAAGAGGGATGAAGACCATGCTAGAGAGTTGGCAAACATGCAGAGACAGTTGATAGAGGTCTTACAGAGGAGGCCTGAGCCTGTGCAGGCCCAACCAGCCATTGTCATCAATCAGAGGGAGCATGACCCTAATGCACTGTTTGAGAAGTTCAGGAAGAGAGGCCCGAAAGAATTCTTCGGGACAGAGGATCCCTTAGCTGCAGACGATTGGCTGGAGCACACGGAGAACATCTTTGAGATCTTCCAGTGCACAGGACAAGAACGTGTCCAGTTTGCAACATCTCTCTTCACCGGCTCAGCAGATATCTGCTGGAAGACAGTGAGGGAAGAGTACAGGCACATGCCAGATGCAGTGGCATGGGCTAGCTTCAAGAGGCAGTTTGGGGACAAGTATGTGCCCACTCATATCAAGAGGCAGAAGGCAGTGGAATTTCAGCAGCTTGTTCAGCGCAACATGTCAGTCCTCGAATACCTCACCAAATTCGAGAGATTGTCAAGATATGCTCCTGAGTTAGTGGACACAGTGGAAAAGAAGATTGCTAAGTTCCTTGAAGGCCTGAATCCCATCATTGAGAGGGATGCTACCGGGGTTGTACCACCTACAACCTTCGAAGAGGCAGTCAAGAGGGCTTACAAATTTGAGAATTTCCACCACAAGATCCTCAAACTTCAGGGTAAAGGGCAGCAGCAATAGCAGAACAATCAACAGAGGAATCATCAGCACAAGAGACAGAGGCAAGACCAGAATGTGCAGAATCCCTTAGTGTGTACACATTGTGGGAAGAACCACGAGAGTGCCCAGTGTCGTACCATCACAGGAGCATGCTTCAGATGTGGTTCCATGGCTCATCAGATGAGGGACTGTCCAAGGCAGAATAGGCAGAATCAACAACAGCTAGGGGCACAGCGTCCAGCACAACCTCAGAATGCAATGGTTGTGCAGAACCAAGCTAGACCCCTTCAGCAGCAAGCACCGCAGCAACAGTACAGACCCCAGCAACAGCAGCAAGCCCGTCAGTAAGGGCAGAATCAGAATCAGCATCCTCCACAACAGAATAGGAATGCAGGCAGGCCACAGCAAGCTCAGAATAGACCACAGCAGAGAGGACAGATTTATGCAGTCAATAGAGCAGATGGAGAGGCAGCTGGAGATGTAGTGGAAGGTACACTTCTTGTTTGTGGATTCCAAGCTAGGGTTTTGTTTAACCCTGGCTCTACCCACTCTTTTATCTCTCCCAGATTTGCAAAGATGATTGATATGCATGCTAGAGATTTGGATTTCCTATTGACTGTGGCTACCCCCATAGGTAAAGAAGTTATGTGTAGGACTTTTTACCCTAGTTGTCCAGTCATAATAGGAGGGTTAGAGTTACCCTTAAATCTCATTTTATTGGAGATGTTCGATTTTGATGTCATCCTAGGGATGGATTGGTTAGCAGGGTATCATGCTACAATGGATTGTTTCCATAAGACCCTCACCTTCAAGTTAGAAGATACACCAGCAGGAGTACTGTTTCGAGGAGACAGGAGTAATCCTAGTACGGGGTTTATTTCAGCGTTGAAGGCTGATAGACTTCTGAAGGGTGGATGTGAGGCCTATTTGGCGTTTATCACGGAGGATAAACGGTCCCAAGGGGTGGAGGATATCCCAATTGTTTGGGAATTCCCGGATGTTTTTCCGGAGGAGATTCTAGGTTTACCACCCATTAGAGAGATTGATTTCACTATCGAGCTATTACCAGGGACTGCTCCGATATCCATTACACCTTATAGAATGGCTCCGGCGGAATTGGGAGAATTGAAAACACAATTGCAAGAATTGTTGGACAAAGGTTTTGTAAGACCTAGAGTTTCGCCATGGGGAGCTCCAGTGTTGTTCGTCAAGAAGAAGGATGGTTCAATGAGGATGTGCATAGATTACCGGAGATTGAACCAAGTGACCATCAAGAACAAGTATCCTTTGCCAAGGATAGATAAACTGTTTGATCAGTTACAGGGTGCTTCTTACTTTTCGAAGATTGATTTAAGATCTGGTTACCACCAGCTTAGAGTCAGAGAGTCTGATGTATTGAAGACAGCTTTCCGGACTAGATATAAGGCACTATGAGTTTTTGGTGATGCCATTTGGTTTGACAAATGCACCAGCAGTGTTCATGGCATTGATGAACAAGATATTTACAGAATATCTAGATCAGTTTATAGTGGTGTTCATTGATGACATTTTAGTGTACTCCAAGACCAAAGAAGCATGAAGAGCACTTGAGAATAGCCTTACAGCTTCTGAAAGAGAACCAGCTGTATGCAAAACTCAATAAGTGTGAGTTTTGGCTTGAACAAGTAGCATTTTTGGGGCACATTATCTCCAGAGAAGGCTTGTCAGTAGATTCATCCAAGATAGAGGCAGTGGTACAGTGGGAAAGACCGAAGAATGTGTCAGAAATCAGGAGTTTTCTAGGATTGGCAGGCTATTATCGGAGGTTCGTACAGGGATTTTTGTCGATTGCGTCACCTTTGACGAAGTTGACAAGGAAGAATGTGCCATATGTGTGGTCAGACAAGTGTGAAGTTAGCTTCCAAGAGCTTAAGAAGAGATTAACCACAGCACCAGTCCTTACTTTGCCATCCGGAAGCGGCGGTTTCACCATCTTTACCGATGCTTCGAACATTGGACTTGGGTGCGTGTTGATGCAGGAAGGGAAAGTGATAACTTATGGATCTCGTCAGTTGAAAGATCATGAGAAGAACTATGCAACACATGATCTTGAGTTAGCAGCGGTTGTTTTCGCATTGAAGATGTGGAGACATTATCTGTATGGAGAGAAATTTGAGGTTCACTCCGATCACCGCAGCTTACAGTACCTGTTCTCACAGAAGGAACTAAACATGAGGCAGAGGAGATGGATGGAGTATATCAAGGATTATGATTTTCCAATCAAATATCATCCGGGGAAGGCAAATGTAGTTGCTGATGCTTTGAGCAGGAAATCAGTGGGCATGGCAAATCTCAGTGGCACATGTATCTTTGAGCAATTTGAGGAGTTGAGAATAGATTTACAGCCACTAGAGAAGGGTGTTTTGTTAGCTAACATGTCAGTGTCAGAGCCTTCTTTCATTCAGAAGATTAAAGACAATCAGTTGCAAGATCCAGAATTGGCCAAGATTTCAGAGCAAATAGCAGATCGTCCCGACTTTCGCATTGTGGATGGAGTTTTGTACTTCCGTGACCGTCTGTGTGTGCCAAACATCGAAGATTTGAGGAATGATATCATGACCGAAGCTCACAGTACGAGGTATTCTGTGCATCCTGGCAGCACGAAGATGTATCAGAATTTGAAGGGCAGATTTTGGTGGAATAACATTAAGAGAGAGATAGCAGCGTTTGTTTCTCGGTGTATGGTATGTCAATTGATCAAAGCAGAGCACCAGAAGCCACCAGGGTTGTTGCAACCGTTAGAAATTCCGGAATGGAAATGGGAGCATATAACCATGGATTTCATTTCGGGATTACCGAGGACTAGCAAAGGAAATGACGCTATCTGGGTCATTGTGGACCGTCTCACCAAGTCAGCTCATTTCATTCCGATGAAGACTGGGAAGAAGATGCACATGCTACCATTGGCAGAGTTGTTTGTTAGTGAGATTGTCAGCAGACATGGTCAGCCAGTTTCCATCACATCTGATAGAGACAGCAGATTCGTCTCAAGATTTTGGAAAACACTGCATGAGTCTATAGGTACAAGATTACAGTTCAGTACAGCTTATCACCCTCAGACAGATGGCCAGTCAGAGAGAACAATTCAGACTCTTGAGGATATGCTCCGTGCTTGTGTGTTAGACTTCAAAACTCAATGGGACGAGACTCTACCTTTGTGTGAGTTCGCGTACAACAACAGCTACCACTCGAGCATTGGAATGGCGCCTTTCGAGGCATTGTATGGCAGAAGGTGTAGGACACCTGTGTGTTGGGAAGAGGTTGGTACCCGCAGTTTCCATGGACCAACAATGGTAAGTGAGACCAGTGACAAGGTTAAGCAGATTCAGGCACGTCTGGAAGTAGCCCGGAGTAGACAGAAGAGTTATGCAGATTCTCACAGAAGGGACTTACAGTTCAAGGAAGGAGACAAAGTTTTCTTGAAGGTATCACCTACTAGGGGAACTTTGAGATTTGGGCAGAAAGGCAAGTTGTCAAGGAGATACATTGGACCTTATGACATTGTGAGCAAGATTGGTGAAGTGGCTTATAGATTAGCCTTACCACCCGAGCTATCTGGTGTACACAACGTCTTCCATGTATCTATGTTGAAGAAGTACGTCCCCGATCCTTCACATGTTCTCCAGCATGAGCCGTTAGAGATCAGAGAAGATGCTACTTATGTTGAGAAGCCTATTCGGATCATCGACACCAAAGAACAAGAATTGAGGACACGGACTATTCAGTGGGAAAAGGTACTTTGGGAGAATCATGGACCGGAAGAGGCAACATGGGAATTACGAGACCAAGTGCAAAAGAAGTACCCACATCTCCTACCCGAGGTAAGTTTTGTGTTTTATTTGGAGGACCAAATATCCTAAGGGGTGGAGGACGTAAGACCCCGACCCGAGTGACCTCGATTAGTACTAATTAAGTTGCGTGTTAGTGCTAAGTGTGTTTAGTGTGTTTTGGTTTAGTTGGTTTAGAAAAGCTTTGTCATAGCTTTAGGGAATTTTGAGTGCCTTCAGAATTAGTGGGGCCCTTTGGGGGTTCCTTTTTATGACTTACGTGTGCTCGGGGGATTGCTCGAAGTTCTTTTGTTTTGGTGTTTTATCCCGATTTACTTGTTTTGTTAATCCCTTCAACTTTCATGTTGATCTCGTTCCCTTCCCGAATCCCGAAATTCGACTTTTCTAGCTTCTTGGGCAAAACAGTCTTTTTACATTAAATTTGGACCAAAACTTGATATTTCCGAAACCCGCGAAACATACACTCTTTGGAAAGTAGAAATTTCGACGATCATTTCTTCCTTCTTCGTCGATTTTCATCCGAGATCCCGAAAACTACTATTTCAGCCCAACAAGGTTGCTAAAGTGGTGGAGCCCACTTGTGTTGCTTATAAAAGAGAGCTCATCTCCCTCCTTTTCTCCTTTTCCAGTAAAACACCCACCCTAGGTTTTTTTGCACTCTTTTCTTCTTCTCTTTTTTCATCATCAAAACACTACCAAACTTGCACCCACATCATAATGGAGATCACCATCTTCTTCCTCTCCTTCAAGGCTCTCTATTGATATCATTGTTGAAGGAAACCTCCCATTCCAAGACTCGTTTTGAGCTAGGACTTGCCACCAGAGGACCTTCCAAGTAAGCTCTCCCACTAATCTCGTAGATTTGTGTTCACTTTATGATCTTAGAGGAGCTCCATTTCATTATTGAAGCTCTCTCTTCTTATTTCCTTGTTTGACCCATTTTAGGGTTTGTTTTGGGGTTTTGTAGAGATTGTTGTTCTTGTGCTTGAGAGGGTGTTTAGAGGACCTGATTGCTTAGCTTTGGACTTGAGGCAAGTGGATGAATGGATAAGTTTTTAGCATTTACATGTTTTCATGGAATCTCTTTTTGTTTTCACTAATTATTCCTAATGATTTTTAATGGCTTGTTTAGATAGTCTTCCTTGCTTGCTCATATTGGTTCTTTGAGCTTGGCAAATTATGTTGATTTGATTGTTCATTTATTTAAGACCTTGATTAGAATGAATCTTTGTGTTATTAAAGTGTAGATGAATCTTATGGCTGTTGGTTTCTCTTTCTTTGGATCAAATATGAATGAATGGAGGATTGATTTGGATGTAATGGGGAGTACTGAATAAGGTTCCCCTGTTGGACGACCCTTTACGCGGTTGACCGGCAACTTCCTGTGTCGCAGTCACAACCGGTCGACACATGGTCAGGTTCTCTGGTACCTGACCCAAATCACTTTCCTGCATTTTAATTTACTGCCCACTCGACCTGGCCTTGGCCGGTTAACGAGACCCACTGTGACTGGGTCGACGGGCCAAGACTGCCAGGCTCGACATGCCCAACTGAAACCCTGCTCGAAATATGGAGTGCCTATGTTAGATGACTTAAGAAGCGAACAGAGTGCCCTTTCCGACGCGTTTGATTCTTGTAGGATGGCGTTGAACCGACATTCCTCATGGTTAATCTGGTTGTATCGGTTACTTAACCTAATTCAATCTTGAACGGTACGAACGCGGGATATCCTTCTTTTATCTTAAATGCGAAATTGGTTTGTTTGGGATATCGCGAAGGTTTTTTCCTTTGGTGTAACTGAGCTAGGTTGTATGAGGTACTACTAGATTAATATTGTGCTTAGGATCCCATCGTCTATTATGTTTTGTTTATTTAAATTCGATTAAAGTTTGAATACCTAAGGTGCATAAAGAGCCCGAAATGTCTCCAAACTCAAGGAGTACCAAGTGATCATTACAATCGACATACGGGTCCCTTATTCACTTGATTTATTATCGAATCCCGATAACTTGTCCCGAATTTCAAGAAATGTGATTTATCATTCCCCGAAAATATTGAATTGCAACTAGAGCTTTTGCTAGCCCCGATATGCACTTCCCGTTTGAAAATGAAATTAGTGCTTTTGAGCACCCCGTCCCCGGGCCCGTTTATTCTAAGTGCATTAACATATGATTTGTACATGTCTTGCTTTACATGATTTGACCTATGAGTCAGGCACCACTAAGCTTGGCTTTCCTTGCCGGTTCTGATCCACCGACTTGGAACCCTTTCCCGTCCCGCCAGCTGCAGTTTGGATCCCGCTACCCGGTTATTACCGTGGTCTTGTCCCGATACCCGGTTCGCTATCGTGGTCCCGGTCCCGTATTATATTATGTATATGTATATGTTACTTATGTTGCATCTCCTCACTTCGGTGACTGAGACAAACATCCCGATATGCTCATGTCACTTCGGTGATAGAGGACTTAGCTATGTGTGGTTGCCATCTTGTCTGTTTCCCGTTCCTTGGATACCTTACAATGTTTTTATATTGCATATGTATTTTGATAAATGATTCTCTCGTGTTTTATGAAACTATTGCTTTGACAGGTTTAAATGTTTTCCAAGTAATTTCACCTTATTGTTATGTCTTTTCACCCGTTTGGCCAAACCATCGTGTTTGACCCTTTGTTTTGGTACTCAGGTCCCGTGTCGGTCTCCCCGAAGAGGAGCTTGAAGAGGCGGTCGTGCGAACCGCAACGACTAGTTGAGTGGCACGCCGATGATGTCGTCTAGGACAATTCGGTTGCTTGAGCAATGGCGTAACATTTTAGGGATAGACAACTAACCATTCTTTTGGGAACTTGTTACTTTATTCATATTGGCCTTGTGGCCTCTATTTTTGGAAAACAATGCTAACTTTAAACTTATTGTTGTAACTTTAACTTTCTTTTGGGTTATAGTATTAATGATCATTGCTCATTTTGTACTAGTTCAACGGTTAATCTGTTTATTCTTGGAACATAAAATGTATGAAACAGATTTGCTATACGCTTCCGCACATAAAAGAAATATTCATGTCGATGTGAATATCCTCACCAGCGGACACCTATGGGAAATCACGTGTCGAGCGGTATTCTTTGCGGTAGACTCGTATACGGTTTTGTTTTGATTTAAATTAATTCATGCACAATCATCATGCACTATTAGTCCCGATCCCGGATTGGCCCCCGCTTTCCTAGGCGACCGGTCCGGGGTCGCGGACA
>QPKB01000060.1:0-79662 GCA_003546025.1 Camphora micrantha | reverse complement strand
TCGAGGAGGAGCTTGAGGAGGCGGTCGGAGAACCGCATCGACTAGTTGAGTGGCACGCCGATGATGTCGTCTAGACATTCGGGTGCTTGAGCTGCGTAACATTTTGGGGATAGTGTCTAACCATTCTTTTGGGAACTTGTTATTTTATTCATATTGGCCTTTGTTGGCCTCTATTTTTTGGGGCAATGTAATTAAATGATATTGTTGTAAACTTTAACTTTCTTTTGGGTTATAGTATTAATGATCATTGCTCATTTTGATACTAGTTTCAAACGGTTTAATCTTGTTATCTTGGACATAAATGTATGAAACAGATTTGCTATACGCTTCCGCACATAAAAGAAATATTCATGTCGATGTGATATCCTCACCGCGGACACCTATGGGAAATCACGTGTACGAGCGGTATTCTTTGGGTAGACTCGTATACGTTTTGTTTTGATTTAAATTAATTCATGCACAATCATACATGCACATATTAGTCCCGATCCCGGATTAGGCCCCCGTTTCCTAGGGACCCGGTCCGGGGTCGCGACAGTTATGGTACAAGGAATCCCACATGTAGAAACATTTTGTATAAATATTAATAGTGACCTTATGAAGGACTTGTGGAGCCTCATGACTTTTTAATGAACAACCAATTGGAAAATGTGGGCATTCAGCCTTATGTCTTTTGATAGTCTACTGAATTCTAATTACTTTTGAACATATATAATGTTTTGTTCGGTGAGTAAGAACGGGCCATGCAATTGAGACGTGAATGAGACTTCGACTTTCATGGGTCAGTCCCACCTTGGATGCACCACTGCATTTCTATTGATATCTCTAAAACAGTTGAGAATCATACTACAGTTCAGGCCTGCCTTTACAAATGGTGATGTTAATGCCAAAGTAAATAACAAAACAATTGAGGCCTGACTTTGCAGCTAGATTGGACAATAGTTAAAGACATTCGTGACCATCTTACATTAAAATCCCAAGGATATGGCACCAACTGACCAACCCCCTAAAAGTCCGGGATCCTAACCCTAGAGGGGGGATGAATAGGGTAATCTATACTTTATGACTAATTATGGCCAATTTTAACTTCTTAACAATTAACTAGTCACATGTAATGATTAACATATACTATGCGGAAGCTTAAATACAACAATCACCACAAAGCAAGCACCACTACACAAGGATTTATAGTGGTTCAGCCTCAATGCCTACATCCACTACCGACTTGTGATCCAACACCCCACCGGATTTCCACTATTTATGCTTTTCAAAAGGCTAAGCAATAACCTCTACAATATGCTTTCCAAGGCTAAGCAATAACCTAACAATGTTGTTTTTCTAGGCTTAACAACAACCTATACAATATGCTTTTCTAGGCTAAGCAATAACCTTTACAATAAAGAGATTTTCTCTCAAGGTAGTGTCTTCACAAAACACTCTAAGAGAATACAATTAAGCTCAATTACAATGCCTCTTAATTAGGCGGATATGAAATTGAAAATCTAACTCACAAAAACACTATATGAATGCAAAGGTGTATGTTCATGATGTGTCAGTGTGATAACTTCAATCAAGTTAAAATGAAGGCTCAATTAAAGTATGCTTAATGCATTTTAAAGTTTAAAGCGCACAAAGATTTGATTGAAGTGAAATGCAAATCACATGTATAAAATACTAACTTGTTGATGATATGAAAATCAAAAGCTCACAAGTTGTAAGAAATTAATTATGTCTAAACATGTGATGCATGTGTAATGTTGTTTTCAAAAACAAATGTTTAACTAAAGTTTAAATGAATGGAAACAACAATATGATTCAACCAAGTACACGAAACATGTTATAAATGAAATCAAAGGATTTGACAAAACATGTTTTATAAAGTTTTAAAACAAACTTGGTTTGAAATCAAGGTGAAGAATCCAATCCAACTTAGATCAAAGATTAAATGAAGAATGGATTCAACACATCATAGTTATCATGCTAAAAATCATTTACCAATAATTTAAACAAAGCATATAACATATGATAAATAAAAGTAAAGCTTACTTAGAGATTTAACTTCATTAATCTAAGCTTTAACTTTACTTTAGACCCCTTGGTCTCTCTTAATTCATTCCCCTTTTTCTTGCCTCCAAAAACCTCAAGGAAGGCTAAAATGTTCCACTTTTTTCAACTTCATTTTCAAGGGAATGAACCTCATTTTATACTCAAAAAATGAGTTCTGGCGTGTCCACGGTCGACCTGGTACCTTGCCCGGTCGACCCGGCCTTAACGGTCAAAAATCTGACCGTTTGAAAAAGTAGCCCAACGGCTCTTTTCCCGGTCGACCCGCAGTGTGCGCAGTCGACCGGGTCCATGGGCTAGGTCGACCGAGCACACTGCGGGTCGACCTGGGCCTGGGGACCAAATTCCCCAAAAATGCATATTTCAAAGATTTTTCTTGTGGGGACTTTTGGACCATTAAATCAAGCTTGGAGTCATGATTTAAATCAATCTAAGAGTTTTAAAATCATGAAACATAAAAGCCTAAAATGATTTGAAAGATTTAAAACATAGGCTAGCTTGATTCATAAAACTTCTTTTTCAAATTAAATCATCCAAGATTAAAACAAAACATGCATAAATCAATAGTTCTACAAGTCTAAAAAACAATGCATGAGTAAATCAAGATTTCAACATACTCTAAATCAATGCATGTGTGAAAATTCAAATGATGATTAAAATGATAATGCATCCATTAAATTGCAAGATACAAAATCCCTAACAATCTCCCCCTTTGCAATTTGATGGCAAACCTTATTCAACACTGATTTTCACCCAAAGTCTTCAGCTCCCCCTAGGCTGGACAAGACTTGAAATCTTCTTTGGATGCTTCTTCACTTAGCTTGGGCTCTGGGTCTTTTTCTTTATTCTTTTCATCTCTCTTTCATTGGCCAAGCATCTTCTTTTAACTCCCAAGCTTTCTCTTCTTTCACTCTCCCCCTTTGACCATGCACTCTCTTCCTTTTGGCAAGATATGCATTCTCTCCCCGTTTAGACAACTTGAACACTCTCTCCCCCTTTGACATTAAATTGCAAAGGATCCTACACACATGAAACAAAAAAAACTACCTTTGAGTAGCACCTGTTAACAAAAGAATTCGAAAATGAAATACATAATAAGTTTTCATGTATGGGTAGCAAGTTATAAGGGTATAGAGCCAATACAAGGGTGAATTTGATCAAAACTAATACTTCCTATGAAGGTTTACACTCCCCCTCAATCCATTCTCTCCTTTTGCCAAACTTTTGACAAATATTTAACTATTTGGAGCAAGAAGAAGATGGTTTAACCAATTGAGGGTTAACTTTAAGAGAAGGATTAGATACAAGTTTAACTATTGAGCTCAATATGATCAAATTACCATTATAAAGATATCAATTGACGGGTAAGCTATAGGATAATTAAAGAGCAAGGTCAAAAGGATAATCTATCATGGATATCAATTGAAATATATATAAAACAAATATACCAATTGAGATTGAAGGATATGACTATTAACTCAATCACTCTAAAATGGAGTTAAGGAATATACCTATTATGGTTCATCCAAATTAGAGCTATCCATGAAAACAGCATCAATCAATATAACTTATGAAAATCATCTGCTATGAAAGTTTTGAAAATATTTCATTCAATCATAAAATATGACTAAAAAGAGCAAGATGAGTGAAATGAAATTCAAAGATGGAAATTATGATGCTAATAGAATATGACATATACAAAATCAAGTATCATAAATGAATATTCATCACTTTTAAAGATATAACTAATGAGCATAGTGATGAACATAAGAAATTGCATAAAAAGATATAACTTAAAAGAACATGCAATTTACAAAGTGTCAAAATCATATGAATTCAGCATCTAAGAAATCCATCAAACAATAGTTATAACTATGAAATACAAGGAATGGATTTCAAAGAGGTTCATATGATTAAGCACACTATTATGAAGTTGAGACATGTATAAGGAATGATACCAATAAGAAAATTGTACATGAATCAACAACATAACCATCCCAAAAAAAATGACTAGAAAGCACAAAGGATGGATTTAGAGTCCTAGAATGGTGTCTACAAATAAAACTAAAATTAAGCACAACCAAACAAGGAACTATATAGACATTTGCATATAACAAGAGTGTAACTAAATGGGCAAACATGCAAATTGTCTATCACAACATTCATTTCCATTTAAGTTGATATAACCAATTGCATAAGGAAATGAGAACATGGAACATGCTTTGATGATTATAACTAATAATGATTTAGAGCATTTCCATTCATACAATCTTCAAATCATTTCAATAAACAAAATCCAGCAATGAGCATAAAAAGAATGATTTTGAAGATAATCAATTTTCAACTTACATTTAATAATATATAACTTATTTGAAACACATGCAAGTTGACTTTATAAAACAATAATTTTCCATTAGAAAGTATAACTTAGAAAAACATGGAAAATCCAAAATGTTTCAAATCATTTGTTTTTCAAAACAAATAAGACATTCAAACAAATGATTTTGCAATATCAATTGATTATGAAAGATCTAGCTATGAAAGCTTTTGAAATCATAATCAATTGATCATGTAGAAATGCAATATAAGATATAAATATATGAGAGTAAGAAGCAAATCTATCATGAGGAAAACATAATCAAATGATTTTGAAAACCAAGATATGTAACTAGAGAAGTACATGAAAACAAAATCAATTGATCACGAATAAACATTGCATTTAAATAAGTGTAACTATTGAAAGAACATAAATGCAAATGATCATGACCAACAACAAGATTTAACTAAAAAGGAGGTTCAAAGCCTTAAGGTTTGACTAAGTATATAACTTTAGGAATCCACCTAAGGTCTTGAGAGGGTTGATCTTTGAGGTCTAGGTTAGAAGTCCCACCAACTTTAGGAGATTTTACTTGATAAATTTTTAATTTGAACTTATCATCATGATAATTAGATTTTACTAAATTTAGCTTAGATTGGTGATTAGTCTTTTGAGGTTGGTGAGTTTGTTTCTTAGGGGATTGATTCATTTTTCTTTTCTTCCTATTTCCTCCCTTTATTTGACTTTTGAATTTTAGATTTAACTTTGCAACTTTATTCAAAAGTTCTTTCATATGATGACTTAAGGGAGATAGATTGAGAAGCTTTTTGTTGATAGATTCTTTTATAATTGGTTTAACTTGTTTAACCTTTTTAGAATCTATCTTAGGAGACTCCTTTTTAATTGATTTAACTTGTTTGATTTTCTTGGAGTCTTCTTTGATATTTAGTGTCTTACCCTTCATAGAGTTTGATTTTACTTTCTTGGCTTCAAAGATGGGTTTAGACACATGGCTTCTTCTTAGTTTGCACTCAAACCTAAAATGCCCTTCAATGCCACAATAACTACATTTAAACATGGGCAAGGAAGTGTGAGTGCTAGAGAATGAGGACTCACACTACTAAAAAACAATGATTTTATATCGGTTTTTAAAATCCCTTAATATCGGTTATTAGTAAAACCGATATAATATGCTGCTCCAAAATATCTTATATCAGTTTAAGTTTTGTAATATCGGTTGCTACTTTCAGATATCGGGTGGACTTAAACCGATATATTAAGGTAACCATTTTATATCACAAATATTTAAACCGATATAATATTTTAGAGTTTTTAATATCGTTTTAAACTCATCTGCTCTGTTAGCCTTTAATTTACACACTACAAGAAATCTAGCACTACAACAATTTGCATTATTGCCGGCGTTTTTTTCCCGGCGAAATCATTAAACGCCGGGGGAAAATATAGCTTTTACCGGCAAAAAAGCTTGTTTCGCCGGGAAAAGACAGAGTTTTCCCTGGCGACAAATTTTCGCCGGCAAAGGTACTATTTTTTCCGGCGTTTTATTTTTTTCGCCGGTAAAGGTCTTATTTTCCCCGGCGATTTATTTTTTTTTGCCGGCAAAGGTGAATGTTTTTACCGCAAATTTCACCCGCTAAAGTATTTTTCTTCTGCCGGCGCACTAATTTCGCCGGGCAAAATTTTTTCTCAATATATGTTTAAAAACATTTTTTGCCGGCAAACTATTTACGCGCGGGATTGTTAAAACTGAGCCCAAAACCCCATGGCCCCAAACCGAATTCTCAATCCGCTATTAGAATTTAAGGCTTCCCACTGTTTTTTTCCCCTCGCGCGCTCTGCCCTCCCCTTTTCCCTCTTATCCCTCACTTATTTCTTTCTTTCCCTCCGCGTGAATCTCATCTCCTCTCGTCTCCATCGTCTCTCGTCGCCGCCGCCTCCGCCCACTCCCAGTCCCCTCGCAGCAGCTTCGGCATCTTCCTCAGACGCCACTGCCCACCACTCTCTCCATCTTCCTCGCAACGGCAGCACCTTCATCTCACCGTCTCTCCCCTGCCATCCCTCGAGATCTCATCCCTCTCTCTCGAAAACCCCCAAATCTCCAACCCATCATCGAAAATCCAAAAATCTCCAACCCATCATCGAAAACCCTCTCTGGCATGGAAGTGAACTCTCGATTCCAGGTGGTGCAGGGATGAGATCTCTCTCTTTCATGCAGAGACATTGGTTAAAATGTCTTTTCTCTCTTCTTCTGAAAAAACCATGTACCTCTCCAATCAGCAACTTTTAAAATGGAGAGAGAGGGAGAGGGAGGTGTTAGGGTTTGAGATTTGTGTGGTTTAGTAAAATGGGTCAATCGCCTCCACATGAGCAGCATTAGCAGCTGCAAATGCAATCCCCAGGCAGCAAGGCCGACATGATTGATTGCGTCATTGCCCTAGAACGAGCACTCCTTCCCTGCTTGCCTGCAAGAGAGCTCCAAGCAATTGACCGTTCTGCTCATCCTTCTCATCAAAGTAAAATTCCTCCTCATATCATAGCATATCAGATAATATCATACTTTTTTTTCATTCAAATCAAATGAAATTAGGGCATATGATTTTGCGCTTTTGTTTCAATTCATGTTCTTTCAAAAAATGGAAGAATCTACTTTCTAAAAGAGAAAGCTTTCACCCCAGAAAATGAAAGTTATGTTTTTTTTGGTTTTTTTTTTTTTTTTTTTTTTAGGCTTTGTTGGTTTTGCTTTTGCATTCAATTTCGTTTTTTCTCTTACTTGTAAGAGCTATTCATGAATCATGGTGCAACTTTATCACAATAGTGATGAGTCTCGTTTGCAATCTGCATGTTCATTGACATGTAGCCCTGTTGATACATATTTAATATGTGGGACATTTTCCCTGTTGTTTTGGGGTCTAATAGTGGTTGGTAGATTACTTGATGTGCTGTGCTGGAACCAGATTTAAGTGGGACACTTCCAGTTCCGTGTCTCTTGGATCCAGTGTTGTTTCTGGCAAGCCCCAGGAGGCTGTGCTGCTCTTTCATCCCTGTAGTCTGTAGAGATCTTTTGGTTGTGCCATTGTATTTGTGATTGGAAGCAAGGTGCTGAGTGCTAATATATTCCAGTTGTGGTGATATTTGTTTGGGTAAATAGCATCTGTGGGAAGCAAATTTGAATGAACAGAGAGGACTCACCAAATATATACTCCATGGTTACTATTTGAAAGTTGACAAAGCTTTATTGCAAAAATGAGAACCTGTTGGGAAATTAAAAGGTCATAATTGATTAAGGTAATAAAACTCTCACTGCTTCTGAGTTTTTCTTCATTGTTTGTGCTTGATCATTGCCTCCTTTATTAGTTTAATTATCCACTGATCTGCAAGTTAGAAAAGAAAATTGCTCAGACAAATGCAAAGATCGAGAAAATGGAGTTGGATATGAAGATCAAAGAGGCTTTAAAGACTGTAGCGTTGGGCACATCAAAGATCAAAGAGGATTTAAAGACGGTGCGTTTGGATGTATATATTTTCTCTGAATTTTCACCTTTTATCTTGCAGTATTCTAAATTGCCGATGGTCAAGCAGGAGCAGAAGAAATGGATATATATGTGAACAGAAACTCAATAATCTTAACTTTTCTTTGGATTCTCAAATCTCTAATGGACTATGTAGCTTGTTTAAACGTTTGTGATGTGATTTTATCTAAGCCACTTGTGTTTGGATCTGTTCAACTATTTGGCAGGTGGCCACTTATTAGACAGTTGTGTGTTATATATTAGCATGCCATGAATCGGTTTGATATGCATATATATTCCATGTGGTGTCCCCTTCATCAATATATACATGTGGTACCTACTGTTTTAGAATCTATTATGACTAACAATGGGGCGTTTATGACTAACAAGGTTGCAGTGAGACCAATAGATTACATCCTAGTGGCACCCATCATTCAGTGATCAATGCTGCTCATCAGCTGGGACCTAGCACAGAATGGAGATGGACTGAAGAGCTCCTGCAGCTCACATACATAGAGATATGCGCATTAGATTTCCAACGAGCAGTTTCCTGCATTTCAACCATATTTCACATGCTTGGAACACACACACACACACACACACTTTTTTTTTTTTTTTTTCTGTTGTCATCTCTGCATTTTATATAGATTTCTCAGCTGAGTTTTCTTTCAAACATTTGCTTTTAGCTATTCCTTTTGATTGGTGATTTTTCTTCACTTACCCATGTCCATATGTTAATGCATCTTGGTTGTTGGTACCTTTTTTTTCATTGAAATCTCTAAATTGCTCTGCTTTAACTTGTTTGGCTACTTAATTTTTCATTTGGGCTTTGTTTATAACTAAGATTTGATGTGTTATTTCCTTTTCTAAAATTTTTCCATCTTTGATCATGGTTTGATGCATGTTTACTTATGGACATCTACATCTCTCTATCTTAGCTCAATTGGTTGCCTTTGTTGTTTCCTTTCAGTATATGCTTATATTTTGTTGTTAATTTCTCCACATTTGATCATAGTTCTTCATTTCATATT
Organism: Camphora micrantha; assembly: GCA_003546025.1. Taxonomy (NCBI): domain Eukaryota; kingdom Viridiplantae; phylum Streptophyta; class Magnoliopsida; order Laurales; family Lauraceae; genus Camphora; species Camphora micrantha. Next base: position 70,720 of record QPKB01000060.1, on the reverse strand, counting down.
TTTCTTGTTTGAATTTTCTTTATAACTGTTGAAATATATCATATATCTTTCCCTCCGGTGTGAGCAAAACATTTACATTGATGAAGTCCCACCCCTTCTCTCAGAATTTGTTCATTGAGAGGAAGGTTGCTGAAGATTAATGAATTATTCTTTAGTTTTTGGGTTCTTTCCCTTTAAAGTGTTGAAAAATGTACTTTCTTTTGATCAATGGTCACTGATGTGTTTTATTTCATTCAATTTTTTAATTTCGTTCTTACCTTACATCAAATAGTTAAAAACCAATGGCATGCTTAGGATTTTCAACCATGTTATATATGTGCCTCATGCTCCCATAGTTAGAACAAGGCTCAAGGAAGGAGTGGCTGACTTTGTTTGCGTTTTTAAATGCCAGGTGATGAGATGGCCCTTTTCTTTCTCTTGCCTTTATTCATTCAGTCATAACTTGATATTTTGCTGACTTTCACAGAGGTTCTTATTTGTTAATATGGGTAGTTAAATCATGCCTTAAATATTATGCATTTTAGTTTGTTACCTGAAAATGCATAGTCCATAGTTACATAATTGTTTCAAGAACTGGTTGGTCTTTTTGTTAATGTACTATGGTCCTTTTCTACTATTGCTTTGAGAATGAATTTTGGTCTCCCGATCTAGACTCCTCTTGGACTAGAGAAGAACCAGAGACGTCATCCTTCAATTCAGATCTGTCCTCCAAGAATCATTAGGAAAATCAAGGAGAGCGCGCACTTCTTTGTACACTTCTATCTCTTAGCCCCTAACATCAGTAGAGAATTTCACGGTTTGATTTGTTTTATTTTGTATCACTTTTCTGCTTTCAATTTGTGGATTTTGTGGTGTTGAAGTTTGATTTTTATGGAGGAGGTTGTTGATGGTGGGCATTGGGTAATTTGAGGAGTAATTGTTGGAAATTAGGATACTATTTTATGAAGAAAAATTTAGGAAATGTCTCATTTCTCTGCTTTATGTTAGTTATTAGTTATGATCACTTTGTATATATAGTGCAAAGTTTTATTGGTGTACAGTGTACTGCAAGTATACTGCAGCAATGAAAATTCTTTTGATTTAAAAAAAAAACATATATAATATTATATCGGTTATAGAACAAACGATATAATACAATTATAATTTCAGGTTCAAAAAACCGATATAACAAAGCCATTTATAACCGATATTATATAAAAAATTATATCGGTTTCACTCTTTTATATATCGGTTTTACAGTAATATGTGTTATAATTTCAGGTTCAAAAGACATCAGTTGTCCAAAAACCGATATTATAAATATTTTTTATATCGGTTTCACTGGTTTTTATATCGGTTTTTACAGTAGTATGTGTTATAATTTCAGGTTCAAAAAGACATCAGTTGTCCAAAAAACCGATATTATAAATATTTTTTATATCGGTTTCACTGGTTTTTATATCAGTTTTACAGTAATATGTGTTATAATTTCAGGTCAAAAGACATCAGTTGTCAAAAAACCGATATGAAATAATACACATATTATATCGGTTATAGTTGTTTATTATATCGGGGGTACTTATATCGGTTTGAAGTTTACAGAAAAACCGATATAATAGGTCTTTTATATCGGTTTTTAGCCGATATAAAAACCCTTTTTTTTAGTAGTGTCACCTTTCACAAAAGTGTTGGTGAATTTAGGGTCATGTGAAATATTCTTATTATAACCAAGACCCGTCCTATCTCTTTGTGATTTACCCAATTTTAATAACTTTTCAAATTTTTCTTCACTTTGGGTAAATTTGCACTCATACTTTTGTTTGTAGCTTTCAAGTTGAGTAACTTGGTTTTTAAGGGTTTAATTTTCATTTTTAACTTTTGTTAGTTCATTTTCAATTCCCTTAAATTTATTTAGTTCTTCATGGGCAAGCTTTAAATCAAATTTAAGTTCATTAATAACATTAGATCCAAGTTCTAAAGTTTTTATCTTATTTTGAGCATTAGATAAATTTTCCTTAGAAGTAGTCAACTTGGATTCTAGGTTGTTAATGTTTTTGTCTTACCTTTGTAATTGATCTCTTAGTTTTGAATTTTCCTTATTATGATCATCATTTTCTATTTTTAATTCATTTAGATCATCTTTAATATTATGAAGGTTATTCAAAGAGATCATAAACTTAGAGTCTAGACAATGTATAACTTCTTCTTTCTCTCTAAGTTCATCTTTTGAAGAAACTAATTCTTTGTTTAGTCTTTTAGATTCTTCTCTTAATTTTTTATTTTTCTTATCAAGCTCTATGGACAATGTATATAATTCCTCATAGGTTTGTTGAAGCTCATCTTCATTTTCATCATTTTCTTCCTCTTTTAATTCAAATTGAGATTCATTAATTTCAAGGTTTGAATCTCCAAATGTGGGAAGGAGGGGTCTAGAAGAATCTACACAAGAATCTACACATTCTAAAATAGTGGAATCCATTCTAATGAATTTCATGAAAATATAACACTAGGGTTTTGACTCTAGGTTTTTACACCTAATCAAGAGTTCCAAAACACTTGATCCTAAAATAGAGCACGAGGCTCTGATACCAATTGAAAGTCCGAGATCCTAACCCTAGAAGGGGGGATGAATAGGGTGATCTATACTTTATGACTAATTATGGCCAATTTTAACTTCTTAACAATTAACTAGTCACATGGGATGATTAACATACAATATGCGGAAGCTTAAATACAACAGTCACCACAAAGCAAACACCACTACACAAGGATTTATAGTGGTTCGGCCTCAATGCCTACATCCACTACCGGCTTGTGATCCAACACCCCACCGGATTTCCACTATTTATGCTTTTCAAAAGGCTAAGCAATAACCTCTACAATATGCTTTCCAAGGCTAAGCAATAACCTAACAATATTGTTTTTCTAGGCTTAACAACAACCTATACAATATGCTTTTCTAGGCTAAGCAATAACCTTTACAATAAAGAGATTTTCTCTCAAGGTAGTGTCTTCACAAAACACTCTAAGAGAATACAATTAAGCTCAATTACAATGCCTCTTAATTAGGCGGATATGAAATTGAAAATCTAACTCACAAAAACACTATATGAATGCAAAGGTGTATGTTCATGATGTGTGTGTGTGATAACTTCAATCAAGTTAAAATGAAGGCTCAATTAAAGTATGCTTAATGCATTTTAAAGTTTAAAGCGCACAAAGATTTGATTGAAGTGAAATGCAAATCACATGTATAAAATACTAACTTGTTGATGATATGAAAATCAAAAGCTCACAAGTTGTAAGAAATTAATTATGTCTAAACATGTGATGCATGTGTAATGTTGTTTTCAAAAACAAAAGTTTAACTAAAGTTTAAATGAATGAAAACAACAATATGATTCAACCAAGTAAACGAAACATGTTATAAATGAAATCAAAGGATTTGACAAAACATGTTTTATAAAGTTTTAAAACAAACTTGGTTTGAAATCAAGGTAAAGAATCCAATCCAACTTAGATCAAAGATTAAATGAAGAATGGATTCAACACATCATAGTTATCATGCTAAAAATCATTTACCAATAATTTAAACAAAGCATATAACATATGAAAAATAAAAGTAAAGCTTACTTAGATATTTAACTTCATTAATCTAAGCTTTAGCTTTACTTTAGACCCCTTGGTCTCTCTTAATTCATTCCCCTTTTTCTTGCCTCCAAAAACCTCAAGGAAGGCTAAAATGTTCCACTTTTTTCAACTTCATTTTCAAGGGAATGAACCTCATTTTATACTCAAAAAATGAGTTCTGGCGTGTCCACGGTCGACCTGGTACCTTGCCCGGTCGACCCGGCCTTAACGGTCAAAAATCTGACCGATTGAAAAAATAGCCCGACGACTCTTTTCCCGGTCGACCCGCAGTGTGCGCGGTCGACCGGGTCCATGGGCTCTGTCGACCGAGCACACTGCGGGTCGACCTGGGCCTAGGGACCAAATTCCCCAAAAATGCATATTTCAAAGATTTTTCTTGTGGGGACTTTTGGGCCATTAAATCAAGTTTAGAGTCATGATTTAAATCAATCTAAGAGTTTTAAAATCATGAAACATAAAAGCCTAAAATGATTTGAAAGATTTAAAACATAGGCTAGCTTGATTCATAAAACTTCTTTTTCAAATTAAATGCATCCAAGATTAAAAACAAAACATGCATAAATTAATAGTTCTACAAGTCTAAAAAACAATGCATGAGTAAATCAAGATTTCAACATATTCTAAATCAATGCATGTGTGAAAATTCAAATGATGATTAAAATGATAATGCATCCATCAAATTGCAATATACAAAATCCCTAACCCCCCCATGTTGTCACTATTTTTTTTATTTAAATGGTTGTTTTATGGTATATATACTTTTGCCAAATATAGAGAATTAGTACTAATGAGATGTAAAATAAATCTTGCTAGAATATCTAGGTGTATAATTGATTAGGATAATGCATTTTTTTGAACGGATAATGTATTGTTATTTGGTTGTTAACGTTATAGAAATATGTAGCTTTATGCTATCTTAAATGTCAATGCTTAGATTTTCTACCTTTTAATTTTCCATGTACGCATAGAGTTGGTTTTTCTTTTATAATTAACAACCTTCAAATTTCAATAATTCTAAACATTCATCTTATTTACTAAAGAAATACCTATTCCGATATTTAGTTTCATACATTAAATCTTCATGGATTATGTGAATGTTTGTGAGTAATGTCAAAAATAAATTGAAGTAAATCTTTTTATTTGAAATTTGTGTTCTCCGTGGGAGGATGGAGAATATTGAGATGTGTATAATATTCCATTTTAATGGTATATTAGATGCAAGTAATCCACTTCCAATCTACAATGGTGGTGAGCATAAGGTAATATGGGTCGATGTCAATATAACTTTCAATTAACTACTCGGAAAGATAAATGAAGATATTGGTTGGGAGCTTCACAATGAGCATATAAACATGCAATATTAGTTTCATAATGGCCAAAGCTTCACGTTCATAACCATAAGAGGTGATGATGATCTCCATCGAATGCTCAGATTATTTTAAAATGGAAGCCAAGTTATTTTTTTGTATTTACATATAAACAGTGAAGCAACTACAAGTCGACAACCATCACATCTAAGGTTTACATATGCTAGGCCCAGCAGCTGGCAAGGGAATAGACCGTCATTCAACTTGACTAGGTGACACCCCAACCCATCATGGTAAATATAGTGCTATTAATTTGTTTGATAGCTTGTTTTCATCATTCATCTGATTGTTTTATGACATGGCGATTCACGTAGGGGGAATTTTATAACGTATAAAAATACCACAAACTTTCCCACTAGTGATAAAGATATAGGTGACCCTTCCACAAGAGAGGATGTTTATAGGTTTAGTTCCCTATACAACTGATTTGAGTATACTATGTAATTTATATATGATTGGATGTTTTCCATGCAGGTGTGATGTGTCAAGCATGTTTCGAAGACAATTTGACCTGGACATGCTTGCTGCATCTTATGATAACCCATTTGTGGAGGCCATGCTTGAAGATATTTACCCCTCCATTAATATTGCGGAAGATGCAAATGTTCAATTCCGTTAACCAAAAGATAATAAATGTTTCTTTTTCAATTAAAGAAGATAACAAATGTAGTGCAAAATAAAAGAGAAATCAGCATTAATCAGATGAAATCACACACCAATTGAGTGAAATAACATGTGAAAGTGCAACTAGAGCCAACGCAAAGGTCCTAGAGTGGGGCGTGAATGGGATTAATTAAAATTTCTTACTAATTATTAAAATTAATCCAATAATTATTCCCGACTAGGATAAATAAAATGCTCTTCACAAATTTACTTGTGACTCTCACCAATTTAAATATAGCTGCGTAACTAATTGGCTCAAGTGAATATATGTTATAGAGTGTGTGTGCTAAAGAAGATATGATTTACCAATATGTTCCATGTCATTTTAGCACAAGACTGTGTCAATTCTACAAATGATATAACTATCTACACTAGTATCCCTATCTCACAGGTAAATGATAATGATGCACAAAGAGAGATAGAAAGAAATTGACACAAAAAGTTTAGAGTGGTTCGGACCACATGTCCTACATCCACTCACAAGGGTCACACAACCCCTTGGTTCCATTGTGAAGAATCAAACTACACAAGTGCTGACTCTACCTCAATTTTGTTACCGAGGTTCGATCACACAGATCTAATCCCCCACACTCAATTGAAATGATCATAAACATGGAACAGCAAGTTAAATGAAACGTAAAACGCAACAAACGTGGGTCGGAGATCAATCTAGGGACTTGGGCACACACACAGTAGCGCCCAAGTGTTTCCCCTGTGGGTTGTGATGTATTTATGATGTTTAACAATATTCCGACACGATTTCTAACAATTTGCAATTAAATACATGATCCTAATATTGAATATTAATATCAAATCTTCTGGATTTGAAGATAATAACACGAGGACTAAGTTTCGGAGGGTGGTTCCCTTTGCAGGGACTTGGGCGCAACCATAGTGGCGTCCCAAGTATCTTTTTTTTTCCTTTTCCTTCTTTTCTAGCAATAATATTTTGTCCTCTCTCAATTCTTTCAACGGTTTTTACAAATCAGAAGACTTTGATATTAAATTATACTAGGATAGACTCGGATCTGAGAAGCAAAATGCACACGAAATGGAAAATCGGAGTTAAAATCCCAACTCTGGACTTGGGCGCACCTGCGGGGGCGCCCAAGTGATTTTTCTGTGTTTTCTTCTCTTTTTTTTCTTGCTTCTTCTTTCCAACACTTTTTGCGTGATTTTGAACACAAAGTCGCAAATCCGAGGTCCTGATATTAACTTATATGGAAAGAAATCCGGATTTGAGAGACAAGATGCAGACGAGATGAGAACCGGGGTCAAAACCCAACTCTTGTGACTTGGGCGCACCTACTGTGGCGCCCAAGTTCTTTTTTTTTTTTTTTTTTTTTTTTTGCACTTTTCTCTTTCAGATTCAGATTTTTTCCATTGAAAATGAAATGTAGGTGAAGTCTATCCTAATCACAAGCTCATAATGCCAAAAACGATGCAGATCTATAGACTAAGAATGATCCTAAGCATGTTATTAATGAATGAATGTTAACTTTCAGATCTACTAGAAAAATATAACTATCAATGCAAACCTATAGTGTATGCATGATCCTAAGCGCATTATTAACTATTGATGATGAAAAACATTAAATGGAGAGACTAGATTTAGAAGTACCGATTCGAATTGCGTTCTTCAAGTCCTAAACTGAATCTTTTGCACAAATCCATAGCTTTGGGAGGCCTTCTCCATTGCTGATCTTGGAGAACCAAAGTGCTTTCCCTTCTCCTTTCTCCTAGATCTAAGGATCTCTCTTGTGAACTCTCTCTCTCTCTCTCTCTCTCTAAGGATCTCTCTTGTGAACTCTCTCTCTCTCTCTCTCTCTCTCTCTCTCTCTCTCTCTCTCTCTCTCTCTCTTTTCTTCTCTTTTCCTTCTTTCTAGTAGCCTCCTCCTTGCAAAAAATGGTATAAGAGGGTTTTTATAGGGGTTTTTGGCGTGGAGGAGGGGTTAGGGCTCCTATTGGTACGAATTTCTAGAGCCTTCTCACAAACCTAGGTGATTTTAGGGTTTTGATTGACTTAGGCGCACATACAGGTGCGCCCAAGTGGGTCCGGGGACTTGGGCGCACGCACAGGTGCGCCCATGTCTGGTTTTGAGGTCAAGTGTGCTTAGGGTCTGGTTCGGTCTACTTTCAGATCTAATTCGGACTAAATAATAGAGACTGGGCTTAGGCACATCAGTGGGGGAGCCCATGTGCATTTTTCAAGACGACCGGGGACTTGGACGCACCTAGGGTGGCGCCCAAGTGGTTTTTAGGACTTGGGCGCACCTGTGTGTGTTGGGACGTCCATACTCTTGGAATTCACGCCCAACCCCCTTATGTGCAAGAGTTGCACATCTCTCTTGATCTTCTAGTTCTCTTCTAGTTCCTTAGTTTTCTTGAAGGGTTTTCTCTTGAAGTTTCCACAAGTCTTCTTGAGAAAAGAGATCTGATTCGGGACATAACGTGGAAGACTAAGAGGTCTTGGAGATCCTAAGTTGCTTACAAAGAAAGCAGTTTCTTCAACTAGCAAGTCTTCTTCTCCATTAGAGCACAACCAAGCTCCAAAGGTATAATCTGCTTCTCTATCTGTTGTAGATTATTTTGTTGTATGGTGTTGCTTGTTCTATTGCTATACAAGATAGATGACTATGAGGGATTGCATCCTGGATGTGGTTTATGGCCTTATGGGTGTTTGATCCCTGAGTCAAGTGGGTCAAAAGTTTTGAAATCCCATCCACGAGGCCCACCTGTTTCCAACAGTCAGCTCATTTCATCCCGATGAGGACAGGAAAGAAGATGCACATGCTACCTTTGGCAGAATTGTTTGTGAATGAGATTGTCAGCAGACATGGTCAGCTAGTTTCCATCACATCTAATAAGGACAGCAGATTTGTCTCGAGATTTTGGAAGACATTGCATGAGTCTATGGGTACGAGGCTATAATTCAGTACAGCTTATCACCCGCAGACAGATGGTCAATCAGAGAGAACAATTCAGACTCTTGAGGATATGCTTGGTGCTTGTGTGTTAAACTTCAAGACTCAATGGGATGAGACTCTACCTTTGTGTGAGTTCGCTTACAACAACAGCTACCACTCGAGCATTGGGATGGCGACTTTTGAGGCATTGTATGGTAGAAGGTGTAGGACACCTGTTTATTGGGAAGAAATTGGTACCCGCAGTTTCCATAGACCGACTATGGATAGTGAAACCAGTGACAAGGTCAAACAGATTCAAAAAGGTCTGAAGGTAGCCCGGACTAGACAGAAGAGTTATGCAGATTCTCACAGAATGAACTTACAGTTTAAAGAAGGAGATAAGGTTTTCTTGAAAGTGTCACCTACTAAAGGAACATTGAGATTTGGGCAGAAAGGTAAGTTATCAAGGAGATACATTGGACCTTACGACATTGTGAGCAAGATCGGTGACGTGGCTTATAGATTAGCCTGACCACCTGAGCTTTCCGGCATACACAATGTTTTCCATGTGCCAATGTTGAAGAAGAACATTCCCGATCCTTCACATGTACTCCGACATGAACCATTGGAAATCAGAGAAGATGCTACCCATGTTGAGAAGCCTATTTAGATCATTGATACAAAGGAACAAGAATTGAGGATACGAACTATTCAGTGGGTGAAAGTACTTTGGGAGAATCATGGACCGGATGAAGCAACATGGGAATTACAAGACCAAGTGTAGAAGAAGTATTCACATCTTCTACCTAAAGTGAGTTTTGTATTTTATTTGGTGGACCAAATATCCTACAGGGTGGAGGATGTAAGACCCCGACCCGAGTGACCTCGATTAGTGCTAATTAAGTTGTGTTTTAGTCTTAAGCGTGGTTAGTGTATTTTGGTTTAGTTTGGGATTAGAATAGCTTTGTTATAGCTTTAGGAAATTTTGAGTGCCTTTGTGATTAGTGAGGCCCTTTGAGAGTTCCTTTTTATGACTTTGTGTTTACTTGGGGGATCACTCGAGATTCCAGTGAATTGTGTTTTATCTTCTTTTTCTAATCTCGTTAATCTCTACAACTTTCATGTTGATCCCATTTCCGTCCTAAATCCCAAAACCCGACTTTCTTAGCTTCAAAAGCAAAATAGTCTTTTTACACTAAATCTGTACCCAATGTTTGATATTCCCGAAACCTGCGAAACATATACTTTTGGAAACTAGAAATTTTGACGATCACTTTCCTCTTCTTCGTCGAATTCATCCGAGATCCCAAAAGCCATGATTTCAGCCTTCCAAGTTTTCTAGTGGTGGAGCCCACTCACATTTGCTTATAAAAGGAACCCATCTCCTTCCTTTCTCCTTTTCCAGCCCAAGCAACCAACCTAGGGTTTTCTTCACTTCCCTTTTCTTCTTCTTGCTTTTCCATCATCAAGGCACCACCAACTGTTACATCTCTTGAGAAATGAAGACCATCACTCTCTTCCTCTCATTGAGGGCTTTTCATTGATAGCATTTGTGGAAGAAATCACCCATTTCAAGACCCTCCTTGAGCTAACTTTGTTTTTTTGAAGACTCTACAAGTAAGTTCCCTCCCCAATCTTCTAGATATGTGTTCTTCTAGCCCTTGAGAAGCTCCATTTTCATTATTGTGAGTTCTCTCTTTGTCTTCATTGTTTTGACCCATTTTAGGGTTTGTTTTGGAGGTTTTTGTAGAGATTGTTGATTTTGAGCTTGAGAGAGTTATTAGAGATCTTTTTGCTAAGATTGAACCTAAGGCAAGTGGATGATTTGATATTATGAGCTTTCAATGGTTTTTATGAGAAATGTATATAATTTCACTATTCATTCTTAACTTGCATTGAGTTTTTGAAATAAATGCTCATGCAACTTGTTAGCTTATTTAACCCTTGAAAAATGTGACATTCTTCATTTATTGCATTTCATGGCTTAATTGAATGCTTGTGTTTCGTGGATTTCTCCTCTCTTGTGGTTTGATGAGTTGAAGAAGGAAGTGAATGCATAGTTGGTTGTGAAAGTTTTGATATGGAGGAAGTGTTGAATGTTGAATTGAATGAGCACTTTTAGCTCATTTTATTGCAGGAAGATGAATGGGAATGAAGAGAAATGGTTTGAGGGAGAAATGGGCTCAAAATCTGGACACAGTAGGGTTTTTCCGCACCTGGCGGTCAGCCAGCGATCACCTGTCGGCTAGCCACCTGGTGACCGGCGGCTAACCGCAAGCTGACCGAACCATTGCGGTCACATTTCCAGAGAGCACATCTTCGCCTAGAATCCGCGGTCAGCCTACCGCCGAACCCACCGGCGGCTAACCGCGAGCAAACCGTGCTATCACGGTTACTTTTCCAGTAGCTACCCAGAAATCCGCGGTCAGCCTCGCTGTTAGCCAGCGGCTAGCCGCCTAACCCATCGGCGGCTAACCACCAAATGACCGCCAGCTGACCGAAATTTACACAGAAACTCTAAAATGAAGGGAAACAAAGAGGGTTCTGTTCCCAATCAAGTTCGCTCAAGCAACTACCCAGAACTGGTTCCGGGATCAGTTCAGCTCCCTTTCTTTTCCTCTTCTCACAACTAATTTGATGCACCATTTCTTTATACATTGGAGGGTAAATCAACACCTTAACACCACATTCAAATCACCAACAAAACTTTCCAAAACATCTATTCAATCACCTCCATTCTCAACCACATTCAATTACAAGAGAGAAGAGAAAGTCCACCAAATCACAAGGATTCATTTTACTACAAACAAGCAATAAATGAGAGGTCATAATTACCATATTGTTGCGACCCCGGACCGGGTCAGCGGGCCCAATCCGGGATCGGGACTAATAAAATAATTAATGGATGGATGATAGATAAACAAAACGTATACGAATCGATAAAACGATACCACTCGTATACGTGATTTCCCACAGGAGTCCGCGGTGAGGATATCACAACAACATGAATATTTCTTTTAAGTACAGAAGCGTGTAGCAAATCTAATTCATACATTCATGTCCAAAATACCAAGACTGATAACACATTTATAACCAGTATCAAAATGAGCAATGATCATTAGCTAATCCCAATAATAAGTTAAATTTTACATCAAGATCATTTAATTACATTTCCCAAAAATAGAGGCCAATAAAATCAAAGTATCAAATTCCCAAAAGAATGGTTAAACATAAACCCAAAATGTTATGCAACTCGGGCACCTGAATGTCTAAACGACATAATCGGCATGCCACTCCACTAGACGCTGCGGTTACTGATCGCCTCCTCAAGTTCCTCCTCGGGGAAACCGACAACAGGACATGAGTACCAAAGCAAATGGTCAAACACAACGGTTTGCAAGGTGGGTGAAAAGACATAACAATAATAGAAATTACCTTGGAAAACATTTAAACCTGTTAAAGCAATGAATTTCATAAAACAGAAGGATCATTTATTCAAAACGTAAGTACAATATAAAACAAGTAAGACATCCAAGGAAATCGAAAAACAAGCAATATGGCAATCACAGGAAGCTAAGTCCTCTATCATCGAAGTGACATTAGCATATCGGGATGTTGACCTCAATCACCGAAGTGAGAAGGTGCAACACAATTTATATATACATATACACAATAATACGGGACATGACCACGGTAGCGAACCGGGCATTGGGAACCACACTAGCAATCTGCGGCATCGGGACAAGACCATGGTAATAACTGGCTAGCTGGATCCAAACTGCAGCTGGCGGGACGGGAGGGGGATCTCCAAGTCAGTGGATCAGACCGGCAAGGTAATCCAAGCTTAGTAGTGCCGACTCATAGGTCAAATGACATAAAACAAGGCACGTACAAAATTCATATGATGCACTTATATAAACGAGCGGGACGGGGTGCTCGAAGGCACAAATATCATTTCAAATGGGAAGTGCATATCGGGACTAGCAAAATGCTACGGTTGCAAATTTAGCATTTTCGAGAATGATAAATCATAAATCATGAATTTCGGGATAAATATCGGGATTCGAAATTTGATCAAGGTGAATAAGGGTCCCATATGTCAATTTCAATATAGATTGGTACTCCTTGAGTTTGGAGACATTCCAAGCTCTTTATACACCTTAGGGATTTCCAAAACTTCAAATGAAAGTTTGTGATTTGGTTTCTCTTTTCAAATGGGTGTTAAACAATGCTCATAAGTCTTCCCATCGCAATAGAGCTCCCAACAAACCTCTCTCAATCATCTAAACATTTCATTTATGCTCCCAGAATAGCCCTAGATAAACAATGTTCATCGCTCGAGCGAAAAGCTCTCTGGAATGGTTTTCTGGGAGGTTCGCTCGAGCGAATGATGGGTTCGCTTGAGCGAACATGTTGGCTCAAGCGAACAAATAGTTCGCTCGAACTAACAAGGTTCTGTGAAGCTCTAATATGATTCTGGGAATGTTCGCTAGAGCGAATAATGGGTTCGCTCGAGCAAACTGTCTAATGGAATGGCTCGGAGTCATTTCTGGACAGGTCGCTCGAGCGACCTGTCAAGTTCGCTTGAGCGAACTATCCAGAAACTGATTCCAGGACAGTTTTGCTCTCTTCCATTTCTACTTCTTACAAACTCCTTTAGCCACATTTCTACTCCATAAAAGGAGGCTCCAAACTCCTTTCGAACATCATTCAAACTCCATAACAACACTCCCATAATAATCAAATCAAACATCTTCTTCTTCTCAATCACATTCAACCACAAAAAGAGAAGAGAAAACCACAATCACAAGGCTTCATTTATTCCAAAAGTAAACAATAAATGAGAGGTCATAAAGACAATGTTTCAAGAGTTAATGAACCAACTAACTCATTCATGTGCATTTTGTCACGCCCCCGGACCGAGGCCCTGATAATCAAGTCCTTAATCCGAGGAACGTGGCGCGACGAGTCAGAAAATTCCGCACGCACGCGCTAATTATTTTCACACAGGATTCCGCGGTGAGGATTCCAGACGATCCATCACAACCAATGAATCAATTTCACATCCAATGATAATATGCGGAAGCATGTAACAAAATAAAAATCACATATAACATAAGATAAGTGTACAAGTTTAGTATCAAAAGAGGAATACATACATAAGGGCATAACCAAAAGTTAAGATTAAAGTTGTGAGGATCAAAAGTAATTTAAGTTATACATTCCAAACAAGGCCAACAGAGGCCATAAACAAAGTTTCCAAAATAAAAGTCATTCCCCAAAAGATGTTATCGAAGCTCCAAACCAAACATGACGTCTATATGACATCATTTGGCTGCCACTCATGCTCCACCTAAGGTCCTATTGCCTTCTGCGCACACTCCGCCTCAAAGGCTTCGAGTCCAACGTCTGACACCAAACAAAAGAATATCAGACACGACGGTCTGGCAGATTAATAATACAGACAAGATACACAAGTTTTATGAATACCATGTTTAAAATTATAAGATGCAATTGAAATGAAACACACATAAAGAGTAAATCGAATAGACGATTTCTGTACAGATAAAAGAATTTCATAATTTAAATATTGCAAACTCGCTGATAAATAATCAAAATATTGGCAATCCACATTTAGCTAAATTCTCCTATTACCAAAGTAATAAGAGCACACAGACGAAAACCGTCGCCATATAGAATGGTCGGAATAAATAACCGTTGCCATATGAGATGGCCGGAACAAACAGACAGAAACCGTTGCCACTACTCGTGAGACCGGAAAACAGAACCGTTGTCATGGCCGGAGCAAACAAACAGAATCCAAACTACAGTTGGTAAATAATTTTAAATATCCCAGGCTGTGTGATCAGCCCAACTAGGTGACCTAAGCTTAGTGGTGCAATTCCAAAACTTGAATCGAAATAAATCAAATCATAATGATACATTTCAAAATCAAAAAGATGAATGTCAAACCCCAACCCAGGATTAACCCAATAGTGTTTGCTTAGTGTGTGCTTAGTCTTAATCGGGTTTAGTTATCGTGGGTTAGAGTGTGATTGGTTTTAGTCATGGTTATAGCTTTGGGGAGTTTCGAGAACGTTTAGTGTTCGCTAGGCACACTCAGAAAGGCCTGGGTGTACGTGCAAGCGTGGGAAGATCGTGTTTGGTTTTGTGTTAATCGCGATTTTCATTTCATTTGATTGGTTTTATGATTATGTACAACTTTCGTGTTTAGCCCGTTTGTGTTTGTAGCCCAGAAACTCAAATTTTGGCCAAAAATGGGTAAAATTGCCTTTTCACACTCAAATCTGGACACAATTTTCGAGATCCCAAAACCATGTCAAAAATATACTTTTCGGAAACTAGATATTTCAAGGATCGTTTTATCCTTCTTCGTCGACTTCATTTGAGGCCCGCAAGACCATGTTTTTACTCATGCAAGATTTGCACCTAAGGGACCCACTTGCAAGCACTTAAGCCATTTTCCCCTCTTTCTCTCTTCATTCCACAAAACCCAGCACTTTTCTTGACCTAGGGCTGAAAAACCCTCTTTTCCTCTTCATCTTCTCTTCTTGAATGCATGAGTTAGAGATCTCCACAAGATATTCTAAAACCATCATCTTCTTCCTCTCAAGCCAAGCTTTCCATTGATACCATTTTCTTGAAGTTTCTTGCTGGGAAAGATCTCCATTTCCTTCTTTGCATCTTGTTTGGGCACCTCTAGGTAAGAGCTTCAACCCATCTCTTTAATGGAGTTCTTTGGACTCCTAAAGATCATGTTTTTCTAACTTGTAACACCCATTTCGAAATGGGTTGCTTGGTTGCATTTTTGGGTGAGTTTTTGAATGGGTTTCATGGGATTTTTGTAGTTCTTGGCTTGGCTCTTGAGTAGGAGTGCTTGAAGAAGAGTTTTGTTTTCATTTGGCTAAGGCAAGTAATCTATTTAAGTTGTTGTGCATGTGTGTTCATGGACTTGTCATTTGGTATTAATGCTTTGTTTTACTAGACTTTCATGTTGTGATCTTACTTTAGAAAATGCAAGCATGCCAAATAGCTTTCCAAACTTTCAGATTTCATCACTTTTAATTAAGCCTTGCTTTTGTTGAAGTTTGGATTTGTTTTGATAAGAATGGGTTTGAAGGGTTATGAAATGGGTTTTTATGTTAATGGCTTGTTTAAGTTTGAAATAAATGCCCCATTGTGAGCCTTGATAGCATGTTATATTCATGTATCAAATTTGCTAATCAGGTTGGAAAGAATGTAGAAAAGAAAGGGAAGAATGGATGGACCACTGACTGCAGAAATCAGAACTGGGTTCTGTTTCCGCAGTTCACGCGGTCGACCGGGCAAGGGGCGCGGTCGACCGGGCACACTGGGTTTGGTCCCAGTTGGATGACCTACTGCACTGCGGGAATTACTGTTTCCCCAGTTCACGCGGTCGACCAGCCAGGGGGCGCGGTCGACAGGCGACACAGGGTCAGGTTCTCTGGAACCTGACCAAAACACTGTGCACTGAATTAAAGTTACAACTGCAGGTCGACCGGGCCTTGGCCGGTCGACCGGGCTCACTGTGTATGCGGTCGACCGGCCAAGGGCCAGGTCGACCGGCCCAACTGGAATTTCCCCTTTTTGAGAGAATTTTTGTCCATTTGCATATTCTTTAAAAATTTGAAAACTAGGCTATATTAAGGACTTTAACTTGACATTGTGTGAATGGAACTCCATGATATGTACCAACTTCGGGGACACCAATCCCTGTATTTTAATAATAGAGTTCCAATCACATAAGGGTCAATAAATAGCCTAAGCATGTACTTGATGAAATTATCGTGTTTTGAACGTTGATTTAATACCGCAAGTCATATCGTGTACTCGCTTTGAAGTCAAGTATTTAAGCTTGTTCTAAGATTTGTTTCAAGCATGAAATGGGGATCACTTATTAAGTTGTGAGCATATATATTATGCATTTTGCTAGTCGTGCCTTGTCTTGCCGTGACAAGTGATTTCCCCTTTTATTTTCGATATGTTTGAATCGTGTTTTGCGTGGTTTGTGCATTCATGAACTCAAGTGAACACCATAGAGCTTGGACTGCCCTTTCAGTCTGATCCACTGTCTGGGGGTCCTTAAACATGTGAACTAACTGCAGATTAGTCGTGTATTTATTACACATTGTGCGTGTCCGGTTCCGCGGCCGGAATCCCGTATTTGTGGGAATCGTGTCGTGTTATACTATGTATATTCGTGCTTGTCGTGCGTGCTTACTCTTTTTATTATAAATGATAGAGAAAGGATGGGCTCTTTGTGGATTTACGATTCATGATATATATATGTTATGCATTCATGCTAGTTTCGTCTCTGATTTAGAAAAGTGCTCCGTAAGTATTTGTTTTACGTTCAGTAAAGTATTTCTTTATGTTTTCGATTAAACATTCTTATTCATGTTCTAGCTTAAAATGATTTCTTGCCAAACCGTCGTGTTTGATGCTTGTATTTTGGTGACCAGGTGCAGGAGGTTATCCCCTTGAGGAGGAGTGCCAGGAGGAGGCTGTTGAGCCTGCCTTAGCTCGAGAGTGGCAACCCGAAGACGTCATCTAGAGGTCGGGACGGGTCATGAGTTCCGATATATCACCATTTTGGGCTTTTATATACTTTTGGTATTGCATTGGCCTATGTTGGCCTCTTATTTTGGGATTGTAATAACTTAACACACTTTGTTAACTTTGTAACTTGAATTATTATGGGAATGCCTTGTTATGTCTCCATTCTGATATTTTAGTCTTGATGACATTATGTTCATATTCTGTCATGATTTAATAAGATGTGATTTGCCACGCGCTTCCGCATACTTGATCGTGTGAGTTGGTTGTTCCTTGTGTTTTTCGGAACCCTCACCGCGGGAACCTGTGGGAGGTTAATCCTCTTACAATCTTAAATCACCACATGTCGCGGCGGGGCCCGGGCACTCAGTCCGGGGTCTCGACAGGACTAGTATCAGAGCGGGACTTGTTTCAGGCACTTAAAAAGAAACTAGAAAGATCTTAGGATCGTGGTGAGAGTTCGTGAGTTCGTTAGAATTGCTTAGTGTGACGTCTAGGAAACCATTTGGCCATATTTATTGTGTACTAACATTTTGTTTTACAGCAATGCCTCTTAGAAGAGTTCTGCCCAATAATGCCTCAGTTAGTAATCAGAATGAGACTGATCAGAATGCAATACCCTAACTGTCCAGTTTTGTTAGGAGATGTTAATTTACCAGCCAACCTTATTGTTCTAGACATGCATGATTTTCACATCATTTTAGGCATGGATTGGTTAGAAGCATATCATGCCACCATGGATTGTTTTAGCAAGATCATAACATTCAGATTGCAAGGAGAGCAGGCAGGATTGATGTTTCAGGGGATCAGGAAACCGTTTAGAGCAGGGTTCATTTCAGTGCTTAAGGCAAGCAGGTTGATTCATAGTGGATGTGAAGCTTTTGTAGCGTTTATCACGGAGGATAAACAGTCCCAAGGGGTGGAGGGAATCCCCGTTGTGTGTGAATTTTCGGATGTTTTTCCAGTAGAAATCCCGGGATTACCACCAATTAGGGAAGTTGAGTTCACTATAGAGCTTCTTCCAGGGACAGCTCCGATCTCCATTGCACCTTACAGGATGGCTCCAGCAGAATTGGGTGAGTTGAAACTTCAGTTGCAAGAATTGTTGAGCAAGGGTTTTGTTAGGCCAAGTGTTTCACCTTGGGGAGCACCGGTTTTATTTGTGAAGAAGAAGGATGGAAGCTTGAGAATGTGTATTGATTACAGGAAATTGAATCAAGTGACTGTCAAGAACAAGTACCCTTTGCCTAGGATTGATGAATTGTTTGACCAATTGCAAGGAGCAGCATACTTTTCCAAGATAGATCTGAGATCTGGGTATCATCAGTTGAGAGTTAGAGATTCAGATGTGCAGAAAACGGCTTGATAACATTATGTTCATATTCTGTCATGATTTAATAAGATGTGATTTGCCACGCGCTTCCGCATACTTGATCGTGTGAGTTGGTTGTTCCTTGTGTTTTTCGGAACCCTCACCGCGGGAACCTGTGGGAGGTTAATCCTCTTACAATCTTACATCTCATCAGTCGCGGCGGGGCCCGGGCCTCGGTCCGGGGTCGCGACAATGAACTACTCCGAACAAATACAAACGGACAGAATTAAACAATTCAAATGAGTAGTCTTACTGATAATTTCAAACGTAACAAACCGATCAATTAAATTTACAAAATGATTTATAAAAAGATTCATAATTAAATTCACAAATCTGGGATGAAGTGATACATAATGGTTGATTGCTCTCCCGAGGATTGTCTCATTACACATTTTTGTCACAACGTCGGTCTATAAAATGTAGTTTGGTGCCTCTGAAGATCTCCGATGTCTGAGACACAAAATGTCTAGTGAGACTGCCTCTATTCCTCATTTGAATATCATATGATAGTATAGTTCAAATGTCTCATTCACTTCCATGAAGCCTTTTAGAAACCATACTCCTCAATTGACCATCAATAGGGCACTGAAAAACACCCTGAAGCCGTACCCAGGTTCGCTCGAGCGGATGAAGGTTCGCTTGAGCGGACCCTCCCAGAACTTCCTTCGCTCGAGCCACCAAAACGTTCGCTCGAGCGGACGAGCTTCTGTTTCAAATTTCATCAGACAATATCAGGTTCGCTCGAGCGGATGAGTGTTCGCTTGAGCGAGCCATTCCAAAAACTTGTTCATTCAATCTAACACAGAGTTCGCTCGAGCGGACAGGTTTCTGGAATGTTTTTCAACAGACAGTGGCCTGTTCGCTCGAGCGACCACCAGGTTCGCTCTAACGAACAGCTCACGGGCTGTTTCGCCCAGTGCAGAATTTCTGCATTTCTGAAGCTATCTATCTTTCTTCCATATCCATCTTCCCTATCCAATTCCAAACATCTCCTTCCAATCAAATTACTCCATTCAACCACCATAGCATCATTCATTCCAATCCCAAATTACATACTTTATAAATCAAAACTTTCAAAGTTCAACATAATTAGAAATACAGAGGTTCTAAGACATAAGAAATTTCCCTATTATTACATGCTCCAAATCCTACAGAAAACTGATTATAACACAGCCATAGACGATTCTAAAACACATTAATTAGTCACATAGAATCAGTAGAATGAAATACAATTTTCAAATCAAACTCTTGAGAAAACAAAGTGCAGATTTGAATGCATTCAAAGGACTGATTATTCACTTGCTTCAAGTCAAGATGGGTCTCAAATGCACTCCAAAAATGCCTCTAATCTCAGCAAGATCCCAAGCTACAGAAAAATTCATGAAAAAGACACAAAATCCACCAAATTTGAAATTAGAAGGAGTTCTCAAGAACCCCTTTTGCATGCATGAAAGAAGGGTACTAAATGTTCCATTAAAAATCAGAAATTCGAAATGGAAGCCATTGCTAACCTTTAGGTGGCTCAAACAAGGACAAAAGCTTGGAGAAGATGATGAACCCAGCTAAAAGTCCTTAAAAATAGTGTGGTTGGAAAGCTTGAGAGATGGGGAGAACAATGGTGTGGTTTGTTTGTAAGTGTACGACACTAGGTACTCTCATGATTCTTCCAACGGTGGATACAAACTATCTGATTCTGAGCATTATGTTATGGCCTATGCCGCTTATGCTGTTGGTTTTTCTGTTGGTTGTTCTGTTGATGAGGTTGCCCTTTTCCTTGAATTTTGAGGATTTTGAGATGAAAGTTCTCAAACTTGTAAGCTCTCTTGACAGCCTCTTCGAAGGTCGTAGGTGGTACAACCCCCGTAGCATCTCTCTCAATGATGGGGTATAGTCCTTCGAGGAATTTAGCAATCTTCTTCTCTACTGTGTCTACTAACTCTGGAGCATATCTAGACAGTCTCTCGAACTTTGTGAGGTATTCGAGAACTGTCATATTGCCTTGGATAAGCTGCTGGAACTCTACTGTCTTCTGTCTCTTGATATGAGTGGATACATATTTAACCCCAAACTGTTTCTTGAAATTTGCCCAAGCCACTGCGTCAGCCATAGTTTTGTATTCTTCTCTGACGGTCTTCCAGCAAATATCCGCTGAACCGAAAAAGATAGATGTTGCAAGTTTCATTCGACTTCGAAGATATTCTCTGTGTGTTCTAGCCAGTCATCTGCAGCCAAGGGATCCTCTGTCCCGATAAATTCTTTTGGAGCTCCCTTTCGAAACTTCTCAAATAGTGCATTCGGGTCATGTTCCCTTTGGTTTATGACAATTGTTGGTTGAGCTTGAACCGGTTCGGGTCTCCTTTGTAACAGCTTTAGGAGTTGCCTCTGCATGTCTGTCAATTCTCTAGCATGGTCCTCATCGTTCTTAAGCATCTACTCGTGTAGTCTAGCTTGGTTTTCATTAACCTAACGTTGTTGGTCAAGCATTGCCTTCATCATCTGTTGGAACTAATTCTGCATTGTGATATCAGAAGTATATTCCCCAACTGGACTGGTGTGATCACTGTTACTTGCCGTAGGATTGCCGTTAAATGGTCTCTTACGAGGTGGCATAATATTGTAAAACAAGTTGTTAGCACATAATAATCATATAAAGGGTCACAAATTGCTCACACGATACTAGCTAATGGAAATTCTAATGAATATTTGCCACGTCCTTAGGATTTCTAGTTTCTTTTAATTGCCTGAAACATGTCTTTCTCTGATACAAGTCTGTCGCGACCCCGGACCGGGTCCACGGGCCTAATCCGGGATCGGGACTAATTGATGATGAATTACGAACAAATGAATGGCTAATGTTATAAGACATATAATAAATTTGTTGATACGTCCACGGGTCAATAAAAGATAAGATATTACCCGTGCACGTGATTTCCCATAGGTGTCCGCGGTGAGGATATCACAACAACATAAATATTTCTTTTAATTGCGGAAGCGTGTAGCAAATCTAATTCACACATTCATATCCATAATAGCATGACTGATAACACATTTATAGCAAATATCAGAATGAGCAATGATCATTAGTACTTTTCCAAAAGTAACGTTAAAGTTTATACAAAAGATCAGTTAGTTTTTCACTTCCCAAAAGAATAAAGGCCAACAAAGGCCAATACATCTCAAAATAATAACCCAAAAGAATGATTAAACACGATCCCCAAAAAGTATGGTAACTCAAAAATCTGAATGTCTAGACTACATCATCGGCATGCCACTCAACTAAGCGTTGCGGTTCTCCGACCGCCTCCTCATGCTCCTTCTCGGGATAACCAATGACTGGACCTGAGTACCAAATAAATGGATCAGACATGACGGTCTGGCAAGTGGGTAAAAATATATGACAATTCAATAATAAAAACATTTACCTTGGAAAACATTAAAAACCAATTTAAACATTAACTTTCATAAAAGAAATGAATTATTTATTTAGAAACATATGTGCAAGGTAAAACATGTAAAGGTAACCAAGGAAACGGGAAACAAGTAAGACGGCAACCACACGAAGCTAAATCCTCTATCACCGAAGTGACAAGAGCATATCAAGGCATTGACCTCAGTCACTAAAGTGAGTTGGTACAACGAAATTTACATATACATATATAATAATTCGGGACATAACCACGGTAGCGAGCCAGGCATCGGGAACTATCGCGACCCCGAACCAGGTCAAACGGGCCTAATCTGGGATCGGGACTAAAGATTTGAGATCGGATGAAATGAATAAAGAATGGTTGTCGATGCCATAAATTTATTTTAACCAATACGTATACGAGCCAATAAAAAGATGTCACTCGTATACGTGATTTCCCACAGGTGTCCGCGGTGAGGATTTTTACAACAACATAAATATTTCTTTTAATTGCGGAAGCTTGTAGCAAATCTAATTCACATATTCATATTCAAAATAGCATGACTGATAACACATTTATAACAAATATCAGAATGAACAATGATCATGTTAGCATTTCCCAAAAGTATAAAGTTAGAGTTTAAACAAAAGATTAGTTAATTACATTTTCCAAAAATAGAGGTCAATAAAGGCCAATACAACTAAACAGTTTTTCCAAAAGAATAGGTCATCCATGAACCCCAAAATGAATTGTATCTTTAGGCAACCGAATGTCTAGACGACATCATCGCCGTGCCACTCAACAGAGTGTTGCGGTTCTCCGACCGCCTCCTCATGCTCCTCCTTGGGATAACCAACGACTGGACCTGACTACTAAATAAATGGATCAGACGCGACGGTCTGGCAGGTGGATGAAAAGATATGACAATTCAATAATAAATACTTTTACCTTAGAAAACATTGAAAACCTGTTTAAACAATGACTTTCATAAAAGAAATAAATCATTTATTCAAAAATATATGTGCAAGGTAAAACATGTAAAGGTAACCAAGGAAACGGGAAACAGCAAGATGGTAACCACAAGAAGCTAAGTCCTCTATTATCAAAGTGACAAGAGCATATCAAGGCATTGACCTCAGTCACTGAAGTGAGGAGTTACAACGAAATTTACATATATATATATATATAATAATACTAGACATGACCATGGTAACGAGTCAGGCATCGGGAACCACGATAGCAATCCGCGGTATTGGGACAAGACCACGGTAATTACCAAGTAGCGAGATCCAAACTGCAGTTGGCGAGACAAGAGGGGGATCTCCAAGTCAGTGGATCAAACCAACAAGGTTATCCAAGCTTAGTGGTGCTGACTCATAGGTCAAATAACAGAAATCAAAACATGTACAAAATACAAATGATGCACTTATATAACGGAAGAGAAGAATCCAACAATCACAAAGGTTCATTTGAGCCATATTCAAGAGATAAATAAAGGATTATGAACCATATTTCCATGACAATAAATGAGTTAGCCAAACTCTTAAATGAGCATTTATTTCAAATCAATGCAAACTAATAAACATGAATATAAATGACAAAACCAACCACATTCCTCATAAAACCATTAAATGCTCAAACCATCCTTTCATCCACTTGCCTTAAGGTCTCTAACAAGCAATCCAAGCTCTAAACAAGCTAATCAAGCCTCTAATCACCTTACAAGCCAAGCTCCAAAGCTACACACAAAAACCCCAAAAAACAAACCCTAAAATGGTCAAAACATGGAATGGGGAGGAAGAAGCTTCAATAATGGAAATGGAGATTCCCTTAGGCTAGGAGGACACAATATCAAAAGAGAGGAAGGATTACTTACATGAGAGTTCTTCGAAATGCTAGGTTAGTTCAAAAGGAGGTCTTGGAGTAGGTGGTTTCCTCCACAAATGCTATTAAGAGAGAGCTCTCAAAGAGATGAAGAAGATGATGACCTCAAATCTTCTATTGGTGCAATTTTGGGAGTGGATTGAGGATGGAGAAGCAATAAGAGGAATAAAGAAGGGAAACCCTAGCTTGGGGTTTGGTTTGAGCTAGAAAAAGGGAAATGAGGAAGAAGGGTTTCCTTATAAAGCAAGTGGGGAGTGGGCTCCACTATTTGAAATCTTTGTGGGTTGCAATCATGATTTTCGGGACCTCGGACGAGTTCGACGAAGAAGGGAAAAATGATCACCGAAATTTCTAGTTTCCAAAAAGTATATGTTTCACGGGTTTCGAGGTTATCGAATTTTGGGTACATATTCAGTGTGAAAAGACTATTTTGCCCTCAAAGCTTGGAAAGTCAGGTTTCGAGGTCTCGAACGGGAACAGGATCAACATGAAAGTTGTAGAGATTAACGAGATAACCAAAAGAGAATTAAAATATAATTTATTAGGATCTTGAATAATCCCCCAAGTAAATGCAAGGTCACAAAAAGGAACCCCCAAAGGGCCCCACTAAGCATCAAGGCACTCCAAAAAATCTCCAAAACTATAACAAAAGCTATTCTAATCCCGACTAAACCAAAATCCACTAATCAAGCTTAGAACTAATACACAAATTAATTAGTACTAATCGATGTCTCTCGGGTCGGGGTCTTACATCCTCCACCCCTGAAGGCATTTGGTCCTCCAAATGAAACATAAAACTCACCTCGGGTAGTAGATGTGGATACTTCTTCTGCACTTGGTCTCGTAATTCCCACATTGCTTCTTCCGATCCATGATTTTCCCAAAGCACCTTTACCCACTGAATAGTCCATGTTCTCAACTCTTGTTCCTTTGTATCTAAATAGGCTTCTCAACATAAATGAGGAGTTCAAAACCTCCTTCAAACACCATCCAAACCATCATCAAATCTTCCATAAGCATTTAATCCAATTGTCTCCATTCTCTTCACATTAAATCACCAAAGATAGAGAAGAAACCCAACAATCACAAAGGTTCATTTGAACTAATAACAAGTGTGAAATAAAAGGCCATACAAGGGAAACATTTTCAAGAGTTAAACAAACTAACAAGATTCATTCATGAGTATTTATTTCAAATTCAATGCAGGTTAAGAATGAATAGTAAAATCATCTACATTACTCATAAAAATCATTTAATGCTCAAAATAACCATTTATCCACTTGCTTAGGTTTCTAACAGGCAAATCAAGCTCTAATCTCTCCTCCAAGCCAAAGGTTCAAAGCTACAAACAAAACCCCCAATAACAAACCCTAAATGGTCAAGACAAGGAACAAGAAAAAGAAAGGTTTCAATAATGAAAATGGGGACTCTCATAAGCTAGGAAAATACACATCAAAGAAATGGAAGGGATTGCTTACTTGGAAGTTCTTCAAAAACACTAGGTTAGCTCAAGGAAGGTCTTGAAATGGGTATCTTCTTCCACAAATAGTATCAAGAGGTAGTTCTCAAGGAGAGGAAGAAAGTGGCGACATGCCTTTCTCCATTGGCAAAGGCTTAGTAGAGATTTGGAGATGAAAAGGCAAGAAGGAGAAGATGAAGAAGAAAGCCATAGCTTGGAAGGATTTGTGCTGGAAAAAGGAAAAGAAGAGGAGGGTTCTCCTTATATACCAAGTGAAGGTGGGCTCCACCACTAGCAATTCTTATGGGGCTAAAATCATACTTTTTAGGACCTCGGATGAGTTCGACGAAGAAAAAGAAAACGATCGTCGAAATATCGAGTTTCTAAAAAGTATACATTTTGCGGGTTTTGGTGATATTGGAAATTGTGTCCATAATTTGGGGTAAAAGACTGTTTTACCCACAAATTCAGAAAAGTCTGGTTTAGGGATCTCGAATGGGAACGGAGTCAACATAAAAGTTGTAGGGATCAACAAGATGAGTCACACGAAATCGAAACACTAATTATTGGGATCTCAAGTAATCCCCCAAGTACACGCAAAGTCATAAAAGGAACCCCCAAAGGGCCCACTAATCACAAAGGCACTCAAAATTTCTCAAAGCTATAACAAAAGTTATTCTAATCCCAACTAAACCAAAATTCACTAATCACGCTTAGAACTGATACACGACTTAATTAATACTAATCGAGGTCACTCAAAATTTCTCACTTTAATCACTATGAGATAGTGTGATTTATCTCGATCATCAGAATGTAAGATTCTGGATCACGGTGCTAGTACATTGGATGTATTGAAGGACCATGAGAAGCACCTTATGGAATATTGTCTCGATTTTAAGGTCTACTCTCATAATTTTCCAGCAATAGGCTCTTAATCCTAAGACATTGATGAACTCAAGTTTCTATCTATTCATTTACTTTGATTCACCAATGAGTGAGGCCAACTGTAGGTCAAAACCTCGGTGTCTTGGGTACGTGGTAGTAGAACTGTGGGAACATCCAATGGTCAAGATGGAATCTATCTATATTATCCCCTTGTGCCAATTAATGGAATTTGTCACTAGTAAGTGCGCACCCATCTCGATTATGAGTTAATTGGATGGTACTGATGATCACTGTGATTAATTGGGGCTCAAGGATAATAAGATGTGGATCTAGGATTAGAAAAGACAGATTTGATCCAATTGATCCATGGATATTAATAGAGGGGACTACTTGTGGTAATCAGGAAGTTTAGGGTCTTCTTTGTAATTTATTCCTAAGACTGGAGTGCAATTGCATTTATATAGTGGTGTTATTTGCAATTAATTGTGGGCCCGGATTACGCATGAGATGTAGGGTCGCGGTATCCCGATTGGAGCCAGCTTTCTATGGAATCCCTAGTGGTCCCCACGCTAGCCTAAGATATTAGAAAGGTACTAATCCTACTTGAACTCCGAAAGGAAGGAATTAGAAAGTTACTATTTCTATTTGAAGTAGGACTGCTAATAGTAGTAATAGTAAGTTACTAATTGTTGTAGAAGTGCGACTTCTATAGTAATTAGAAAAGAGAAAGTTACTAATTTGTAATGGAAGTTGGACTTCTAATTAATTAGTAAGAGGGGTTGCCTAAAGGCTATAAAAAGGGGAGTAAACCCCCTTGGACGTCCATCATAAGGAGAGCACGCCCAATCCCCTTGTGTGCAAGTGTTGCATTATTTCTCTCTTTCTCTTCTAGTTCCTTGGAGTTTCTAGTTGGGTTTTCTCTTGAAGTTTCCACCAATCTTCTTGAGAAAAGAGATCTAATAGTGGGTCATAGCATGAAAGACAACAAGGTCTTAGAGATCCTAATTTACTTCAAGAAGAGTTCTTGATCTAGCTGATTGTCTTTTTCTCCATTAGAACACTAACGGGCTGCAAAGGTATAACTTGCTTCTCTGATTATTGTGGGTTATTTTGGTTGCATGGTGCTGCTGATTTCTATCTATTAAATAGGTTTTATTGTTGTATATGATTGATGAGACGGAGGGATTGCATCCTGAAAATGGTTTATGACCTTATGTATACTTGATCCCTGAGTCAAGTGGATCAAAAGTTTGGAAAGTCAATCCATGAGGCCCGCCTACTTCCAACAATCCCGACATAGATAATAGACACATACATTTAGTGTTTGGCATTTTGATTTACGAAGGAGTGAGATCTTTTATTGGTCAATAATCTCAATGAATTGGATGACTACACTACGTGTATGGTGGATATTAGTTTATTGACAGAATCCACGTCCCATAATAGGGATTGATGATATCCCCTTGATAAAGCTTTCAAGTTTTGATTATGTCAAACCCTGCAGGTGGACTTTGTGTCCGACATATCAAATAAGTTAAGTGTAAGGTCTCAAGAAATTATAAAGACATCAATTAAATATAGATGTCAGTAATTATTTAATCGATGGATATCTGAAATCTTAACGTGGGGAGATTGATAAGCATTTAATAACAAGAAGCTTGAAATATTATTTTGAGAATAAGGACAGGAGTGCAATTATAATTCTTTAGTGGACTAAATTATAATTTATTGAACTAGGATTCTAATTTGGGTCGAATTAGGGTTTCCTGTTTCCATGAGGAGCCTATCCTTATGTCCTTTTTAAGGTCCCTATTGTAGCCTATAAATATGCGCTACTTCTCTCTAGGTTAATAACAAGAAAAATAAAAGAGAAATCTCAGTTTTTGGAGAGCAAATGAGAATTCGCAGAAGAGGCCCACTCCCTAGTGCGAGTTCGAGCATATAGGACTACAGTAGAAGATCTTGAGGTTTTCGGGTTGCTGTAAGACCGAGATCAAATCAGAGAGATCTCGCAGGTATGATTTAAATATATTAGTTTAAAGTTATTTCTACAATGATCTGTACGCAATGTCTAGAGATCCTGGTTTCTACTCGTTTCTAACACGAACTTGAGGAAGAATCGCCCTTACCAGACTAAGTAGTTACACCAGTGCCTCATCATAGTGGTAAGATTGTCAGTGTCACGTCCCCCGAACCCGATTAAAGAATAAACCGGATCCGGGGAGTGAAATTTAGGGCTAATTAAAATTTTTGCCCTTTAGGCCCAAGGATCGTAAGTCCGCTGTGAGGATATTGTATTTCAAACCTCAAGTAATATAAAATTGCGGAATTCATACAATTCGATGCATATCTAAATACCAAACAATGGATAATAAATCTCAATTGATATTTAAAGTTGCAACAGGAATAAATAAAGCTAACCAAGGAATTAATGTATTAACAATGACCATCCTAATGACCAAGGTCATTAAACAACATCAAGTCAATGAAATGAAAGTTCCAACGAGGAATAATAAATGAATAAATGAAAGCCTAATGAAGTGCCCCTGTGAGTCTCTCATGTGCCTGGTAATGATGACGCTACTCTACGTCATCGGCACTCCACTCCCGTGCCTCCTCTGCTGGTTGGAGATCCTCTGGGATCTCCTCACCGACCTGCTCCTCATAGTAATACTCACCTGAGGAGTCTGCACACCAAGGAACCGAGTCAACGATATGTTGAGCAATAGATAAGCAAGATATAATTAAAACATAACATGCATCAAATATAAGAGTAATGACAAGTACAAGGTCGTAGGAATACAAGGAACAATACTAGGCATGTAGCATGAGTAAATGACCATCAGAATCATAAATAGAAATCCTAGCAATACTAACAATCACCACTACCAATGTAATGCAATGCACAAGAGGGAGACTCCATGGATGTCCAAGCCACCTCACGGGGTACCAGTAACAATCCTATCCGAACTACTGATACCAAAGTCCGGCTCCAGGGGGATCCAAGCTCCCGGTCCTGGGAATAGTAGCACGGTCCAAGCCCGCTCCCAACTATTCAACGCCATGGACACCGTCCAAAGCCGACTGCCCACCCCGATGTCCGAGTAACCGGCCCATCAATAAACCCCAAACTGCAGCTGGCCATGATATGTAAATAATAATAATAATAAAGTGGTGTTGACATGCGAGAAAAACCAAGACAAGCAAGTCTGGCTAGCTCAGCAAACAAAGCATGTTCTTAGGGATTATATCATTCAAACAATACAAGTTAGACCATCCACACGATAATCCCTTACATTCTAGCCAGTCATGTTTATCAATACACAATACATGGTTTCTAAGGTACACTCTAAATCAGATCCTTGTTCTAATTCTACAAGAGTTTATGTTTCATAATTAATTAGGTGTTTTATGCCAAGAGAATGTACAAGGATACAAAATCAACGGATACGATTAACAAATCAAGGAGAGATTACAATCCAATCCTAGGCAAGTGTTGCCATCCATATACCATATGTGGTGTAACGGAGCGCGTGGGGAATTTGAATCATCAATGCTTATAAAGAATTTCCTTGGTGTACAATCATGTTGAGCATCGATTGATTTAATTCCATATGCATTCGGTTAAGCCATACACAATACACGAATACCTAGATAACCCATCGAAGCACACCAAGCCACGTGCTACGATTTCAAAACCCCATTAATGGTCACGTGAGACTAGGTTCATATTTTCCAATATCTAAGGTCCAAACCTATGTTAACAAGTCTCATTTCCAATAAAACGTGGATTGAATCATTAATCTGAGTAATTTTCCCACTTCCCGATCTCTGATCGTTATAAAACTAGAACCATTGGATTCTACATCTCAAGAGCTTTCCAACGGTATATTATACGTAAAATTCTGATGAACGGATTAAAAGTTATGGCCTATAGAAGTTTGCCCTTATATATATATATATATATATATATAAAAGCGCGACGGACCGACTTGTGTCCGGTTCATCGGATTAACAGCAGCATATTCATGTGCAGCAGTGGCCATCAACACGTTTTTTTTTTTTTTTTTTTTTTTTTTTTTTCCGGTCTTTCACCCAATCCATTCCAAAAATTCACCTGCACAAAACTGAGCCACCGTGCTCCCCCAATAATCCATTCCATCCACCATCATTTCCACTTACATCAATTAACACTAAAATTAACAATTAAATTAAATAAACCCAGATTAATAACAGAACGGGCTTGGGAATTAGAAAAACCTAACAAGAAAACACATCCAATCAATAGAAGACATACACACATGCTTAATTATAAAATGCAGATCTACTTGCCTCAACCAAGAAGAAGATTGGAATTGGGGAAATCTGAGGAGAAGCCCTACTACTGCGAAAACCTCGATCTACCCCGACCAAACGCAACCTAACGCGCAAAGGAGAAGAAAAGAAAGGAAAAGATTGAGATCTAACCTAAATCTAAACCAAACAGAATTGATTGAGAAAAAGAAAGAAAGGGAAATCTTACCAAACTGATGTCAATAGAAAGAAGAGATCGCGAGGAAGAAGATGAGCGGCTCAGATCGCGGAAGTGATCCTTTAGGGAAGGAGTTCTGGAGCCTTGGAAGAATGAGGAAGAAGAAAAGGGCTGTTGGAGTTCTCGTTCGTTGCAGAGAAAGAAAAGAGATTAGGGTTAATCTCGTGTTTAAGAAGAAGGGAGAAGGAAAAGACTAAGTTGCCCTTAAGTGGGTCCGGAGAAGAAATGAATTATTAAGGGGGTTTCTGGTCGTCGGATCGCAACGAGCCAGAAGACAAAATTGATCAACGCGACGAGACCTTTCCAACGAACCCAAAATCACGGCGATAGGAATTTTTCGGAAAAACACTCAATTTTTCCCTAATTTGCAAAGTACCCCCTACTAGGGTCAAACGAACTCGAAAGCGCGCGAAACTTCGCAGGCACTATTCTAATGTTAAAAGAAACTCGCTGACCATCTAAACCCACTTAAATATCTAATAAAACAATAATTATAATAATATCAAAATAAATGGGTCAACGGGCCGGTAATTGGGCCCAACTGACCCAGTAAGGTTGCAGACCTTACAGTCAGACCCCTGACAGGCTCTCGTTCTTAGAAGAGTCTTATGAGGCAATCCCAGAAGAACCGAAACAAGATCCCTGCCGTTGGAAATTTATACTAAAAACATACTTTATGTATTTGTCTATGACTGATTCATTTTTAGTATATTTTGTTTTTTCATCTAACTAAGATTATATATGGGAAAATGGTTGCATTATTAATTATTATGCATGTGAGTGTCTTTTATTCTATAAAGTAGACAAGTTGCTGAGTAGAGTTTTACTTATACACGGAAGACTTATTTGTCGGTTCTTATAGAATATAAGTTGTTGTTCATAATCTAGATGAATTTGGACACACCATCGGTACGATTGTAGCATGATATTTCAGCAGGCTTGTCTTGGCTGCAGGAAACGCTATAGTTTCGACCCATTATGCTAGTACACTATGTGTGTATTGAACAGGACCATGTTTTTGGGTTTATTGTCTTTATACTGACTATATAAGATGTGAACACCCAAATGATTATTATGAGTGCTTATACTCTTAATCCCGACATAAATAATAGACACATACATTTAGTGTTTGGCATTTTGATTTACGAATGAGTGAGATCTTTTATGGGTCAATAATCGCAGTGAATTGGATGACTACACTATTAGATTGTATGGACTCAATTCATCAGATGATGTAATAAATTGATTGATTTCTTTATTTATCAATAATATCATGCTTTCCTTTCATGAGATGAATGGTGTTTTAATCACTTAATGCACATGACCAATGCGTATGACATAACTGGTTCATGAGATGAGCCGGGTCCCATTAGTATATTAGATGTGATATATGTGTATGGATGAGATCCACCACGCTAGAGACATTTGTCACAAATCTTATACTTAAACATCTTCACAACCGGTGATGAGATTGGGCATCTCATCTGATAAGGTTGCAGCGCTTTGATCACTATAAGATAGTGTGATTTGTCTCGATCATCAGAATGTAAGATTCTGGATCACGGTGCTGGTACATTGGATGTATTGAAGGACCATGAGAAGCACCTTATGGAATACTGTCTCGAGTTTAAGGTTTGCTCTCATAATTTCCTAGCAATAGGCTCTCAATCCTGAGACATTGATGAACTCAAGTTTCTATCTATTCATATGCTTTGAGTCACCAATGAGTGAGGCCAACTGTAGGTCAACACCTCGGTGTCTTGGGTATGTGGTAGTAGGACTGTGGGAACATCCAATAGTCAAGATGGAATCTATCTATATTATCCCCTTGTGCCAATTAATGGATTTATCATTAGTAAGTGCGCACCCATCTCGATTAAGAGTTAATTTGATGGTACTGATGATCACTGTGATTAATTAGGGCTCAAGGATAATAAGATGTGGATCTAAATTGGTGGGACAGTTTTTAGTCCAGTTAATCCATGGATATTGATAGAGGGGCTTAATTGTGGTAATCGGGAAGTATAGGGTCTTCATTGTAATTTATTCCTAAGACTGGAGTGCAATTGCATTTATATAGTGGTGTTATTTGCAATTAACTGTGGGCCCGGATTGCACATGAGATGTGGGGTCACGTGTCCCAGTTGGAGCCAGCTTTCTATGGAATCCCTAGTGGTCCCCACGCTAGCCCAAGTTATTGGAAAGATACTAATCCTACTAGAACTCTAAGATGAAGGAATTAGGAAGTTACTATTTCTATTTGAAGTGGGACTTCTAATAGTGGTAATAGTAAGGGCCTGTTTGGCATCTCTACTCTTTTTTTTATAGATCAATCTAAAATAGATCCATTAAAAAAAGAGCCATAAAAAAAAGAGGCTAGAATATAAAAAAACGCATTCGGTAACGCACGAATTTATTTTAAATACATCGCCTCTATATTTTAAGACCCAAAAGCTCTATTTCTCATCTGTCTACTTTTAGAGCATTTGGATTTTAGAGGATTTGGCTCTAAATGTCTAAAGCGAAAAGAGTCTAAAATCTTGTGCCAAACGCTCTAATTGTTCAAACCTCTGTCCGATTTAGACATATAGAGAAATAGAGGCATGAAATAAAGATGCCAAACATGAGCTAAGGTTACTATTTTGTGTAGAAGTAAGACTTCTATTTCAATTAGTACAAGAGAAGGAGGTTGCTTAATGCTATAAAAGGAGTAACAAAGGGCTGGGATAGATACAATCTTGGAAAAACGTCCAGCCCCCTTTGTGCAATAGTTGCACATACTTCTCTTCTTCTTCTAGTTCTCTTCTAGTTTCCTTTAGAGCTTCTAGTTGTTTTCTTTAGGAGATCCCACCCATCACCTTTAGAGAAGAGATCTGGTACGGGTCATAGCGTGGAAGACTAAGAGGTCTTAGAGATTTAAAGTAGTTTCGTTCTCCATTAGAGCACAACCGGGCAACAAAGGTATAATCTGCTTCTCTAATCTTTTGTAGATTATTTTGCATAGTGTTGCTTGTAATATTGCTGTATATGGTATATGAGTATGAGGGATTGCATCCTGGATATGGTCGATGGCCTTATGGACGTTTGATCCCTGAGTCAAGTGGGTCAAAAGTTTTGAAATCACATCCACGAGGCCCACCTATTTCCAACATACACTACATGTATGATGGATATTAATTTATTGACGGAATCCACGTCCCGTAATAGAGATTGACGATATCCCCTTGAAGAAGCTTTTTGTCAAACCCCAACCCAGGATTAACCCAATAGTGTTTGCTTAGTGTGTGCTTAGTCTTAATCGGGTTTAGTTATCGTGGGTTAGAATGTGATTAGTTTTAGTCATGGTTTTTAGTTTTGGGGAGTTCGAGAACGTTTAGTGTTTACTAGGCTCACTCAGGAAGGCCTGGGTGTACGTGCAATCGTGGGAAGATTGTGTTTGGTTGTGTGTTAATCGTGATTTTCATTTCATTTGATTGGTTTTATGATTATGTGCAACTTTCATGTTTAGCCCATTTGTGTTTGAAGCCCAGAAACTCAAGTTTTGGCCAAAAGGGTAAAATAGCCTTTTCACACTCAAATCTGGACACAATTTTCGAGATCCCAAAACCATGTCGAAAATATACTTTTTGGAAACTAGATATTCCAAGGATCGTTTTATCCTTCTTCGTCAACTTCATTTGAGGCCCACAAGACCATGTTTTGACTCATGCAAGATTGGCACTAAAGGGGACCCACTTGTCTAGCACTTAACCTCTTTCCCCTCTCCTTTTTCCCCATTCCACAACAAAAATCCTGCAACTTTCCTTGCCCTAGGTTGAAAAACTATCTTTTTCCCCTCTTCTTCTCTTCATGAATGCAAGAGCTATAAGCCTCCAAATGAAATTCTAAAACGACCATCTTCTTCCTCTCAAGACAAGCTTTCCATCTATATCATTTTCTTGAAGTTTCCTTGTGAGAAAGATCTCCATTTTCTTCTTCATTTCTTGTTTGGGCACCTCTAGGTAAGAGCTTCAACCCATCTCTTCAATGGAGTTTCTTCTATTCACAAAGATCTTGTTTTTCTAACTTGTAGCACCTATTTTGAAATGGGTTGCTTGGTTGTGTTTTTGGGTGAGTTTTGAATGGATTTCATGGGTCTTTTGTAGTTCTTGGCTTGGACTTTTGATTAGGGGTGCTTGAAGAAGAATCTTGTTTTCATTGACTAAGGCAAGTGATCTATTTAAGTTGTTGTGCATGTGTGTTCATGGATTTGTTATGTGGTACAAATGTCTTGCTTATTTAGGTTTTCATGTTGTGTTCTTACATTGGAAAATGCAAGCATGTTTAATAGCTTTCCAAATTTTCAGATTTCATATCTTTTAACCAAGTCTTGCTTTTGTTGAAGTTTGGATTTGTTTTGATAAGAAAGGGTTTCAAGGGTTTTGAAATGGGTTGCTATGTTAATGACTTTGTTAAGTATGAGATGAATGCCCCAATGTGAGCCTTGATAGCATGTATATTCATGTGTTTAATTTGCTAATTAGGTTTGAAGATTGTAGAAAAGAAAGGAAAGAAAGGAAGGAAAGAAGGACCAGTGCACTGCAGAAATCAGAACTGGGTTCTGATTTCCGCAGTTCACGCGGTCGACCGGCCAAGGGGCGCGGTCGACCGGGGACACAGGATTTGGTCCCAGTTGGATGACCTACTGCACTGCGGGATTTCCTATTCCTGCAGTTCACGCGGTCGACCGGCCAAGGGCGCGGTCGACCGGCGACACAAGGTCAGGTTCTCTGGAACCTGACCAAAATACTATTCATTGAATTAAAAGTTACAACTTTGAGTCGACCGGGACTTGGCGGTCGACCGGGCTCACAGTGTACGCGGTCGACCGGCCAAGGGCCAGGTCGACCGGGCACACTTAAATTTCCCTGTTTAAGCAAATTTTTGCCCATTTGCTTTTTCTTTTAAAATTTGAAAACTAGGCTATATTAAGGACTTTAAATAGACATTGTGTGAATGGAACTCCATGCTATGCACTAACTTCGGGGACACCAATCCTTGTATTTTAAATATAGAGTTCCAATCAACCAATGGTCAATGAATAGCCTAAGTATGTACTTGATAAAAATTATCGTGTTTTGAGCGTTGATTTGAGACCGCAAGTTACATCGCGTACTCGTTTTGAAATCAAGTTTGCAAGCTCGTTCTAAGATGTGTTTCAAGTATTAAATGGGGATCACTTCTATAAGTTGTGAGCATATATATTATGCATTTTGCTAGTCGTGCCTCGTCTTGTCGTGACAAGTGATTTCCCCTTTTATTTTCGACATGTTTGAATCGTGTTTAGCGTGTTTTGTGCATTTATGAACTCAAGTGAACACCACAGAGCTTGGACTGCCCTTTCAGTCTGATCCACTGTCTGGGGGTCCTTAAACATGTGAACTAACTGCAGATTAGTAGTGTATTTATTACACATCGTGCGTGTCCGGTTCCGCAGCCGGAAATCCCGTATTTGTGGAAATCGTGTCGTGCTATATTATGTATATTCGTGCTTGTCGTGCGTGCTTACTCTTTCCATTATAAATGGTAGAGAAAGGATGGGCTCTTCGTGGATTTACGATTCATGATATATATGTTATGCATTCATGTTAGTTTGTCTTTGATTTAGAAAAGTGTTTCGTAAGTATTGTTTTACGTTCAGTAAAGTATTTCCTTATGTTCTCGATTAAACCTTGTTTTACATGCTTTCACTTAAAATGATTTCTTGCCAAACCGTCGTGTTTGATGCTTGTATGTTGGTGACCAGGTGCAGGAGGCTACCCCTTGAGGAGGAGTGCCAGGAGGAGGCTGTTGGGCCTACCTTAGCACGTGAGTGGCAACCCGACGACGTCATGTAGACGTTTGGATGGGTCATGAGTCTCGATGGATCACTTCTTTGGGATTTTATATACTTTTGGAATTGTATTGGCCTTTGTTGGCCTCTTATTTTGGGAAGTGTAATAACTTAATATACTTTGTTAACTTTACAACTTGAAGTATTATGGGAATGCCTCGTTATGTCTTCATTCTGATATTTTAGTCTTGATGACATTATGTTTATATTCTGTCATGACTTGTCAAGATGTGATTTGCCACGCGCTTCCGCATACTTGATCATGTGAGTTGGTTGTTCCATATGTGTTTGTTTGGAACCCTCACCGCGGGAACCTGTGGGAGGTTTAATCATCTTTCGATAATCTCACTTCACTTTATCATCATCATCAATGCCGCGGCCTCCTCAGTTTGGGGTCGCGACACTTTAAAGTTTTGATTATATCAAACCCTGCGGTGGACTTTGTGTCCGACATATCAAATAAGTTAAGTGTAAGGTCTCAAGGAATTATAAAGATATTGATTAAATATGGATGTCAGTAATTATTTAATCAATGGATATCTGAAATCTTAACGTGGGGAGATTAATAAGCATTTAATAACAAGAAGCTCGAAATATTATTTTGAGAATAAGGATAGGAGTGCAATTATAATTCTTTAGTAGACTGAATTGTAATTTATGGAACTATGATTATAATTTAGGTCGAATTAGGGTTTCCTATTTCCATAAGGAGCCTATCTTTATATCCTTTTTAAGGTCCCTATTGTAGACTATAAATATGCGCTATTGCTCTCTAGGTTAATATACAAGAATAACAAGAGAGAAGTCTTGGTTTTATAGAGTAGAAGAGAATTCACAGAAGAGGCTCACTCCCTGGTGCGAGTTCGAGCATATAGGAATACAGTAGAAGTTCTTGAGGTTTTCGGGTCACTGTAAGATCAAGATCAAATCAGAGAGATCTCGCAGGTATGATCTAACCATATAAGTTAAAAACTATTTCTGCAGTAATCTATACGCAATGTCTTAGTGACATAGATTCGAGACGTTGGCAAGATGCTATGAAAGCTGAGATGGAGTCTATGTACTCCAATCATGTCTGGACACTTGTGAACTTGCCTGCCAATATTAAACCTATTGGGTGCAAGTGGGTCTACAAGAGAAAAAGAGGACCAGATGGAAGAGTGGAGACCTTTAAGGCCAGGCTTGTTGTGAAAGGGTATACTCAAAAATAGGGTATCGATTATGAGGAAACCTTCTCGCCGATAGCCATGTTCAAGTCCTTCCGGATACTCTTATCCATTGCGGCTCATCTCGATTATGAGATTTGGCAAATGGATGTCAAGACGGCGTTTCTTAACGGTCATCTGAAGGAAGACATCTATATGATGCAGTTAGACGGTTTTGTAGTTAAAATCCAAAAGTTGGAACATCCGTTTTTACCAGGCAATCAAGTCATTTGGTTCTTATCAGAATCCAGATGAGTCATGTGTGTACATGAAAAGTGAAGGTGACAGGGTAGTTTTTCTGGTTTTATATGTCGACAACATCCTTCTCCTACAGAAAGACATAGGAATGTTGTCAACGGTAAAAATTTGGTTTGCCAAGACTTTTGATATAAAGGACTTGGGAGAAGCTAGCTATATCCTAGGGATCAAACTCCATCGAGACCGAAAAAATAGGATGATTGGCTTATCCCAAGCTGCATACATAGATAAAGTACTAGTACGGTTTGCTGCAAGACTCCAAGAAGAGCATTACACTTTTCAGGCATGGAGTGCACCTTTCCAAGGATCATTGTCCT
The DNA here is from genome assembly GCA_003546025.1 of Camphora micrantha. Classification (NCBI taxonomy): domain Eukaryota; kingdom Viridiplantae; phylum Streptophyta; class Magnoliopsida; order Laurales; family Lauraceae; genus Camphora; species Camphora micrantha. Next base: position 32,366 of record QPKB01000060.1, on the reverse strand, counting down.
AAGACATCAGAGGAAAAGGAGCAGATGAGGTTGATACCATACGCTTCGGTTGTTGGTAGCCTCATGTATGCTATGCTCTGTACTAGACCGAATATCTGTCATGAAAGTAGGCCTAGTTAGCAGATATCAGTCTAACCCAGGACCTGAACATTGGACTATTGTAAAGTGTGTTCTCAAATACTTGAGAATGACTAGAGATTACATGTTAATTTATGGCAGTGATGAGCTAATTCCAGTCGGATGCACAGTTTCTGACTTCATGTTAGATAAGGATTCTAGGAAATCCACCTCTGGTTATGTGTTTATGCTTGGTGGCGGAGCTATCAGCTTGAGCTATCAGCTGGAGGAGTATTAAACAGGAATGTACCGCAGATTCCACCTTGGAGGTTGGATATGTAGCGGCTTGCTAAGCAGCTAAGGAAGCAGTATGGCTAAAAAGATTCCTTCTGGAACTTGGAGTGGTACATTTGGCACAACAGCCGCTCACAGTTTACTGTGACAGCAGCGGGGCAGTCTGTTGCGACCCCGGACCGAAGCGGCAGCAGCAGTAATGATTAATGAATGATTAGATTATTGAAAGATGATTAAACCTCCCACAGGTTCCCGCGGTGAGGGTTCCAAAAATCACACGGAACAACCAACTCACATGATCAAGTATGCGGAAGCGCGTGGCAAATCACATCTTAACAAGTCATGACAGAATATAAACATAATGTCATCAAAACTAAATATCAGAATGAAAACATAACGAGGCAATCCCATAAATTCAAGTTGTAAAGTTAACAAAGTATATTAAGTTATTACACTTCCCAAAATAAGAGGCCAACAAAGGCCAATACAATTTCCAAAAGTATATAAAAACCCAAAGAGATGATCCATCGAAACTCATGACCCGTCCAAACGTCTACATGACGTCGTCGGGTTGCCACTAACGGGCTAAGGTAGGCCCAACAGCCTCGTCCTGGCGCTCCTCCTCAAGGGGGTAGCCTCCTGCACCTGGTCACCAACATACAAGCATCAAACACGACGGTTTGGCAAGAAATCATTTTAAGTGAAGCATGTAAAACAATGTTTAATCGAGAACATAAGGAAATACTTTACGGAACGTAAAACAATACTTACGAAACACTTTTCTAAATCAAACAAACTAACATGAATGCATAACATATATATCATGAATCGTAAATCCACAAAAAGCCCATCCTTTCTCTACCATTTATAATGGAAAGAGTAAGCACGCACGACAAGCACGAATATACATAATATAGCACGACACGATTCCCACAAATACAGGATTTCCGGCCGCGGAACCGGACACGCACGATGTGTAATAAATACACGACTAATCTGCAGTTAGTTCACATGTTTAAGGACCCCCAGACAGTGGATCAGACTGAAAGGGCAGTCCAAGCTCTGTGGTGTTCACTTGAGTTCATGAATGCACAAAACACGCAAAGCACAATTCAAACATATCGAGAATAAAAGGGGAAATCACTTGTCACAACACGACAAGGCACAACTAGCAAAATGCATAATGTATATGCTCAAAACTTATAAAAGTGATCCCCATTTAATACTTGAAACACATCTTGGAAATACTTGAATTCAAAGCGAGTACACGATATTACTTGTCGTATCAAAACAAAGTTCAAAACGCGATAATTTCATCAAGTACAAGCTTAGGCTATTCATTGACCCTTGTGTGATTGGGACTCTGTTGTTAAAATATAATAATTGGTATCCCCGAAGTTGCTTCGTATCTTGGAGTTCCAATCACGCAATGTCAGGTTAAAGTCCATAACATAGCCTAGTTTTTCTTTTCCAATCCTTAAAAGTGCATAAATGAGATAAAATTTCTAAACAGGTTCTGTCTCAACATAATTCAGGCAGCAGGCAGTTCGCTCGAGCGAACCAAGGGTCGCTCGAGCGGACAGCCTTTTGTCTGCGCTCGGACCAGGCAGTGGCCTGGTCACTCGAGCGAACCCACAGGTCGCTCGAGCGAACAGGCTTCTGCCTGCGCTCGTGCCAGGCAGTGGCCTGGTCGCTCGAGCGGACCCATGGGTCGCTCGAGCGAACAGGCTTCTGCCTGTGCTCGCTGAGTGCAGAAACTGCACTCCTCCTGCATGGTTCACAAGCCCATTCTTTCCCCCATCTTACACTTAATCCACCTGAAATCCCTTGAGCCACCATGCTCTCCAAAGGGTCAAATCCACTTTACCAAATCATTAAGCCCATAATTTTAAACATCCAAACCTTATTTCTCATCAAAATAAGCTCACATTTCTCAAGAAGCAAAGCTTAAAAATCAACTAGACATCTGAAGGTTTAGAAGTTACTTAACATTGGTGCATAAACTTGAATAGAAATCATAAAATGAGAGTCTAAGAAAATACATAACCATAGAACTTAACACAAGATAAGTGCAAACCTCAAGGGACATAGTGAAAATCCATAACACATATGCACAACAACTTAAATAGATCACTTGCCTTAGCCAAATGAAAACAAGATTCTTCTTCAAGCACTCCTAACCAAAAGCCAATCCAAGAACTACAAAAGACCCATGAAATCCATTCAAAAACTCACCCAAAAACACAACCAAGCAACCCATTTGGAAATGGTTGTTACAAGTTAGAAAAACAAGATCTTTGGAAGTAGAAGAAACTCCATTAAAGAGATGGGTTGAAGCTCTTACCTAGAGGTGCCCAAACAAGAAATGAGGAAGAAAATGGAGATCTTTCCCACAAAGAAACTTCAAGAAAATGGTACCAATGGAAAGCTTGTCTTGAGAGGAAGAAGATGATGGTTTTAGAATTTCATTTGGAGTCTCCTAACTCAAGCATTCAAGAGAAGAAGATGGAAAGAAAAAGAGGGTTTCCTCAGCCTAGGTCAAGAAATTGCAGAGATTTGTGGGAAATGAAGAGAAAGAGAAGGGAAGGGACTTAAGTGCTTACAAGTGGGCCCCTTAGGTGCAAATCTTGCATGAGTCAAAACATGGTCTTGTGGGCCTCAAATGAAGTCGACGAAGAAGGATAAAACGATCCTTGAAATATCTAGTTTCCAAAAAGTATAATTTTGACATGGTTTTGGGTTCTCAAAAATCATGTCCAGATTTGAGTGTGAAAAGGCTATTTTACCCTTTTTGGCCAAAACTTGGGTTTCTGAGCTTCAAACACAAATGGGCTAAACACGAAAGTTACACATAATCATAAAATCAATCAAATGAGATGAAAATCACGATTAACACACAACCAAACACAATCTTCCCACGCTTGCACGTACACCCAGGCCTTCCTGAGTGAGCCTAGTAACACTAAACGTTCTCGAACTCCCCAAAGCTAAAACCATGACTAAAACTAATCACATTCTAACCCACGATAACTAAACCCAATCAAGACTAAGCACACACTAAGCAAACACTATTGGGTTAATCCTGGGTTGGGGTTTGACACAGTCGCTAGGTCCAAGGAACCCAGGAGCCATAGGAGTCAAAAGCACGTACAGAGTAAGTACCACTTGGTCAGAAAAATTGTGTAGAGAGGTGATATTGACATCATCAAGATAGCCTCTGCGGACAATCTGGCAGATCCCTTTACTAAGACTTTGACTATCAGAGTCTTTGAGCAACATGTGACAGGGATGAGCATAAGATGCAACCCTGACTGGCATTGAGCCCAAGTGGGAGATTGTTAGCTTGTGTGGTCTCAATCCATTAGATAATGTAATAAATTGATTAATTTTTTTATTTATGAATAAAATCATGCTTTCTTTTCATGAGATGAATGGTGTTTTATTATTTTATGCACATAACCAATATATATGACATGATGGTTCATGAGATTTGTCAAACCCCAACCCAGGATTAACCCAATAGTGTTTGCTTAGTGTGTACTTAGTCTTGATTTGGGTTAGTTATCGTGGGTTAGAATGTGATTAGTTTTAGTCATGGTTATATAGCTTTGGGGGAGTTCGAGAACGTTTAGTGTTTATTAGGCTCACTCAGGAAGGCCTGGGTGTACGTGCAAGCGTGGGAAGATTGTGTTTGGTTTTGTGTTAATCGTGATTTCATTTCATTTGATTGGTTTTATGATTATGTGCAACTTTCGTGTTTAACTCATTTGTGTTTGAAGCCCAGAAACTCAAGTTTTGGCCAAAAGGGTAAAATAGCCTTTTCACACTCAAATCTAGACACGATTTTCGAGATCCCAAAACTATGTCAAAAATATACTTTTTGGAAACTAGATATTTCAAGGATCGTTTTATCCTTCTTCGTCGACTTCATTTGAGGCCCACAAGATCATGTTTTGACTCATGCAAGATTTGCACCTAAGGGACCCACTTACAAGCTCTAAAGTCACTTTCCCCTCCTTCTTTCCCCATTCTACAAAATCCTGCAACTTTTTCTTGCCCTAGGTTGAAAAAAACCCCTTTTCCCTTCTCCTTCTCTTCATGAATGCTTGAGCTAGGAGACTCCGAATAAATTTCTAAAACCACCATCTTCTTCCTCTCATCTCAAGCTTACTATTGATACCATTTTCTTGAGGTTTCTTGGTGGGGAAGATCTCCATTTCCTTTTTTGCATTTCGTTTGGGCACCTCTAAGTAAGAGCTTCAACCCATCTCTTTAATGGAGTTCTTTCTACTCTTAGAGATCATGTTTTTCTAACTTGTAACCCCTATTTCGAAATGGGTTGTTGGGTTGCATTTTTGGGTGAGTTTTGAATGGATTTCATGGGTATTTTGTAGTTCTTGGCTTGACCTTTGGTTAGGAGTGCTTGAAGAGGATCTTGTGTTCATTTGGCTAAGGCAAGTGATCTATTTAAGTTGTTGTGCATGTGTGTTCTTGGATTTGTATTTGGTATTAATGTTTTGATTTATTAGGTTTTCATGATTGTGATCTTATTTTAGATAATGCAAGCATGTCTAATAGCTTTCCAAACTTTCAGATTTCATATTTTTGAAATGAGTCTTGTTTTGGTTGAAGTTTGGATTTGTTTTGACAAGAAAGGGTTTGAAGGTTTATGAAATGGATTATAGGTTTATTACTTGATTTAAGTTTGAAATAATGTACCAATGTGAGCCTTGATAGCATGTTTCATTCATGTATTTAGTTTGCTAATTAGGTTGGAAAGATTGTAGAAAAGAAAGGAATGAAAGAAGGACCAGTGCACTGCAGAAATCTGAACTGGGTTCTGATTTCCGCAGTGTACGCGGTCGACCGGCCAAGGGCGCGGTCAACCGGGGACACTGGATTTTTGTCCCAGTTGGAGGACCTGCTGAACTGCGGGATTTACTGTTTTCGCAGTTCACGCGGTCGACCGGCCAGGGGCGCGGTCGACCGGCGACACAGGGTCAGGTTCTCTGGAACCTGACCAAAACACTGTTCAATGAATTAAATTTACAACTTTGAGTCGACCGGGACTTGGCCGGTCGACCGGGCTCACAGTGTACGCGGTCGACCGGCCAAGGGCGCGGTCGACCGGGCACACTGAGATTTTTACTGTTTATGCAGATTTTTGCCCATTTGCTTTTTCTTTTAAAATTTGAAAACTAGGCTATATTAAGGACTTTAAATAGACATTGTGTGAATGGAACTCCATGCTATGCACTAACTTCGGGGACACCAATCCTTGTATTTTAAACATAGAGTTCCAATCAACCAAGGGTCAATAAATAGCCTAAGTATGTACTTGATAAAATTATCGTGTTTTAAGCGTTGATTTAAGACCGCAAGTTACATCATGTACTCGTTTTGAAATCAAGTTTGCAAGCTCGTTCTAAGATGTGTTTCAAGTATTTAAATGGGGATCACTACTCTAAGTTGTGAGCATATATATTATGCATTTTGCTAGTCGTGCCTCGTCTTGTCGTGACAAGTGATTTCCCCTTTTATTTTCGATATGTTTGAATCGTGTTTAGCGTGTTTTGTACATTCATGAACTCAAGTGAACACCACAGAGCTTGGACTGCCCTTTCAGTCTGATCCACTGTCTGGGGGTCCTTAAACATGTGAACTAACTGCAGATTAGTAGTGTATTTATTACACATCGTGCGTGTCCGGTTCCGCGGCCGGAAATCCCGTTTTTGTGGGAATTGTGTCGTGCTATATTATGTATATTCGTGCTTGTCGCGCGTGCTTACTCTTTCCATTATAAATGGTAGAGAAAGGATGGGCTCTTCGTGGATTTACGATTCATGATATATATGTTATGCATTCATGTTAGTTTGTCTTCGATTTAGAAAAGTGTTTCGTAAGTATTGTTTTACGTTCAGTAAAGTATTTCAGTATATTCTCGATTAAACCTTGTTTTACATACTTTCACTTAAAATGATTTATTGTCAAACCGTCGTGTTTGATGCTTGTATTTTGGTGACCAGGTGCAGGAGACCCTCCCTTCGAGGCGGAGTGCGAGGAGGAGGCCGTTGGGCCTACCTTGGCACGTGAGTGGCAACCCGACGACGTCATGTAGACGTTTGGATGGGTCATGAGTCTCGATGGATCACTTCTATGGGATTTTATATACTTTTGGAATTGTATTGGCCTTTGTTGGCCTCTTATTTTGGGAAGTGTAATAGCTTAATATACTTTGTTAACTTTACAACTTGAAGTATTATGGGAATGCCTCGTTATGTTTTCATTCTGATATTTAGTCTTGATGACATTATTTCTATATTCTGTCATGACTTGTTAAGATGTGATTTGCCACGCGCTTCCGCATACTTGATCATGTGAGTTGGTTGTTCCATGTGTGTTTGTTCGGAACCCTCACCGCGGGAACCTGTGGGAGGTTTAATCATCTTTCAAATAATCTTAATCGCACTTTAATGCCGCGGCCTCGGTCCGGGGTCGCGACAAGATTAACCGGATCCAATTAGTATATTAGATGTGATATATGTGTATGGATGAGATCCACATACGGGAGACATGTGTCACAAATCTTATACTTAAATATATCACAACCAATGATGAGACTGAGCATCTCATCTGATAAGGTTTCAGCACTTTGATGACTATGAGATAGTGTGATTTGTCTCGATCATCAAAATGAAATATTCTGGATCACGGTGCTGGTACATTGGATGTATTAAAGGACCATGAGAAGCACCTTATGAAACAGTATCTTCATCTTAAGGTCTACTCTCATAGTTCGCTAACAATAGGCTCTCAATCCTGAGACATTGATAAACTCAATTTTCTGTCTATTCATTTGCTTTGAGTCACCAATGAGTGAGGCCAACTGTAAGTCAACACCTCGGTGTCTTAGGTACGTGGTAATAGGACTGTGGGAACATTCAACAGTCAAGATGGAATTTATCTATATTATCCCCTTGTGCCAATTAATGGATGTATCATTAGTAAGTGCGCACCCATTTCGATTAAGAGTTAATTGGATGGTGCTGATGATCACTGTGATTAATTGGGTCTCAAGGATAATAAGATGTGGATCTAAGATTGGAAGGAAAAGATTTTATCCAATTGATCCATGGATATTGATAGAGGGGCCTACTTGTGGTCATAAGGAAGTTTAGAGTCTTCTTTGTAATATTTCCCAAAGACTGGAGTGCAATTGCATTTATATAGTGGAGTTATTTGCAATTAACTGTGGGCCCGGATTGCACATGAGATGTGGGGTCCCGATGTCCCAATTGGAGCCAGCTTTTCTATGGAATCCCTGGTGGTCCCCACGCTAGCCCAAGATTGGATCATTACTAATTCTACTTGAACTCAAAAGGAAGGTGTAAGACCCTGGCCCGAGTGACCTCGATTAGTGTTGATTAAGTCGTGTGTTAGCTCTAAGTGTGTTTAGTGAGTTTTGGTTTAGTTGGGATTAGAATTGCTTTGTTACAGCTTTGGGGAATTTTGAGTGCCTTTGTGATTAGTGGGGCCCTTTGGGAGTTCCTTTTATGACCTTGTGTTTACTTGGGGGATTACTCGAGATTGTTTGGATTTGTGTTTTCATCCCGTTTCACTAATCTTGTTAATCTCTACAACTTTCATGTTGATCCCGTTCCTGTCCCGAATCCCGAAACCCGACTTCCATTGCATTGAAGGCAAAACAGTCTTTTTACACTAAATCTGTACCCAATATTTGATATTCCTGAAACCCGCGAAACATGTACTTTTTGAAAACTAGAAATTTCGACGATCATTTCTTCCTTCTTCGTCAAATTCATTTGAAGTCCCGAAAGCCATGATTTTGACCCCACAAAGTTTCCAAGTGGTGGAGCCCACTTGCAATTGCTATAAAAGAACTCTTCCCCTTCCTTTCTCCATTTTCCAGCACAACAAGAGCCAACCTAGGGTTTTTCCTTGCCTCTCTTCTCCCTTTTGCTTTTCCATCATCAAGACACCACCAACCTTGCATCTTTTGAGAAATGGACTTCATCATCTTCCTCACCATCTCAAGAGCTTTCCATTGACAATATTCTTGAAGAAAACCCTTCACTCCAAGATCCTCATTGAGCTTGTCTTGCCCATTTGGAGAACCCCATAGGTAAGCAATCATCTCCATCTTCTAGATTTGTGTTCTTGTGACCTTAGAGGAGCTCCATTTCCATTATTGGAAGCTCTCTCTTCCTATTTCTTTGTTTGACCCATTTTAGGGTTTGTTTGAGGTTTTTGTAGAGACTGTTGATTTTGAGCTTGAGAGGGTGATTAGAAGATCTTTTTGCTTAGCTTGGACTTAAGGCAAGTGGATGATTTGATATTTGAGCTTTGAATGATTTTGTTGAAATGCATTGATGATTTCAATACATGTTTCCTACCATTATTGATTTGTATTGATTTGAAATAAATGTACATTAATGACTCTTATTAGTTCATTTAATGGTTTGGGAAATGTGGTTGGTAGTTTTTATTTATTGCTTGATTGTAGTTTAAATGACTCCTTGTGATTGGGATTTTCTCCCCTCTTTGTGGTTGAATGTGGCTGAGAAGAAGAAGATTGTTTGATTTGATGATTAAAGAGGTATTGATGTGAAGTTTTGAGTAATGTTTATAAGAGGTCTTGATCCTCTCATGTTGATGAGAAATGGGACACAAAGGTGTTGTAGAAGGAGAGGAAATAGAAGGGAGAAGAACTATCCCGGAACCCATTTCTGGCAGTTCGCTCGAGCGAACCTGGTGGTCGCTCGAGCGAAGTGTCCAGAACAGGCTCCGAACCATTACAGTAGACAATTCGAACGAGCGAACTCTCCCAGAATTACATCAGAAGCTCTCACAGAACCTTGTTAGTTCGAGCGAACTATTTGTTTGCTTGAGCCAACAGGTTCGCTCGAGCGAACCCCTTGGTCGCTTGAGCGAACTCTCCCATAATTGTATCAGGTCTCTCACAGAAACTTGTTAGTTCGAGCGAACCCGTTATCCACTCGAGCGAACCTCCTAGAAAACCATTCCAGAGAGCTCATCACTCGAACGGCCAGCACTGTTCTCCTGGGACTATTCTGTGAGCAATAATGAAATGTTTAAATGATTGAGAAGTGATTGTTGGGAACTCTATTGTGATGAGAAAAACTTGTAACCATTGTTTAATACCCATTTGAAAAGAGAAACCAAATCACAAGCTTTCATTTAAAGTTTCGAAAATCCTAAGGCGTATAAAGAGCCCGGAATGTCTCCAAACTCAAGGAGTGCCAATCTATATTAAATATGACATACGGGGCCTTTATTCACTTTGATCGAATTTCGAATCCCGATACTTGTCCCGAACTTCATGATTTATGATTTATCATTCCCGAAAATACTGAATTTGCAATTGTAGCATTTTGCTAGTCCTGATATGCACTTCCCGTTTGAAATGACATTTGTGCCTTCGAGCACCCCGTCCCGCCCGTTATATAAGTGCATCATATGTATTTCGTACTTGTCTTGATTTCTGTTATTTGACCTATGAGTCGGCACCACTAAGCTTGGATATAACCTTGCCGGTCTGATCCACCGACTTGGAGATCCCCCTCCCGTCCCGCCAGCTGCAGTTTGGATCCCGTTACCCGGTTATTACTGTTAGGAATTTTGTGTATTGCAATTTGATGGATGCATTATCATTTAAGCATCATTCGAATTTTCACTCGTGCATTGTTTTAGAAATCTTGAAATCTTGATTTTCTCATGCATTGTTTTAAATCTTGTAAATCATTTGTTTCATGCATGTTTTCATTGGATGCATCTTATTTGAAAAAGAGTTTTTAGAAATCAAGCAAGCCTTTGGTTTTAAAGTTTTGAATCATTTTAGGCTTTTTGTGTTTCATGTTTTTAAACCACTTAGTTTGATTTAAAACATGTTTCCAAGCTTGATTTAATGACCCAAAGTCCCCACAAGAAAAATACTTTGAAATATGCATTTGTGGGAGAAATTGGTCCCAGGCCCGGGTCGACCGCGCAGTGTGGCCGGTCGACCGGCCCAAGGGACCCGGTCGACCGGCCACACTGTGCGGTCGACCGGGAAAGAGCCGTTGGGCCTCTTTTCAAACGGTCAGATTTATGACCGTTGAGCCCGGGTCGACCGCCCAGTGTACCAGGTCGACCGGGGACACGCCAAAAGTGACTTTTTGGCTATAAAATGAGTTTCATTCCTTTGTAAAAGTAGTTGATCAAATAAGAGAAAAGAGTCTTCTTGGAGGTGTTTGGAGACAAGAAAAAGGGGATGAATCAAGAGAGACCAAGGGGTCATTAGTAAAGCTAAAGCTTGGATTAATGAAGTTAAATCTCTAAGTAAGCTTTACTTTTATTTATCATATGTTTCATGCTTTGTTTAAATTATTGGTAAATTAATTTTAGCATGTTAACTATGATGTGTTGAATCCATCACTTCTCTTAATCTTTGATTCAAGTAGGATTGGATTCTTCACCCTTGATTTCAAACCAAGTTTGTTTTAAAACTTTATAAAACATGTTTTGTCAAATCTTTTGATTTCTTTTATAACATGTTTCATTTACTTGGTTGAATCTTTATTTGTTGTTTTCATTCATTTAAACTTTAGTTAAATTAGTTTGGTTTTGAAAACAACAAAGCACATGCATCACATGTTTAGTGTTAATTAGTTTTATACAACTTGTGAGTCTTTGATTTTCATATCATCAACAAGTTAGTACTTTATACATGTGATTTGCATTTCACTTCAATCAAATCTTTGTGTGCTTTAAACTTTAAAATGCATTAAGCATATATTTATTGAGCCTTAATTTAAACTTGATTGAAGTTTTCACACACACACTTCATAAGCATTCATCTTAGCATTTCATAGAGTGTTGTGTGAGTTGTATTAAACTTTCTTATCCGCCTATTTTAGAGGCAATTAAATTGAGCTTTAATTGTAATCTCTTAAAGTGTTTGTTTAGACACTTATTTGAGAATTCATCTCTTGTAAAGGTTATTGCTTAGCCTAAGAAAAGCATTGTGTAAAGGTTATTGCTTAGCCTAGAAAAGCATCTTGTATAGGTTGTTGTTAAGCCTAGAAAAACAACTTTGTTAGGTTATTGCTTAGCCTTGGAAAGCATATTGTAGAGGTTATTGCTTAGCCTTTTTCAAAAGCATAAATAGTGGAAATCCGGTGGGGTGTTGAGACACAAGCCGGTAGTGGATGTAGGCATTGAGGCCGAACCACTATAAATCATTGTGTAGTGGTGTTTGCTTTGTGGTGATTATTTTGTTTAAGCTTCCGCATATTGTATGTTAATCATCACATGTGACTAGTTGTTTGTTAAGAAATTAAAATTGGCCATAATTAGTCATTAAGTGTAGCTCACCCTATTCACCCCCCCTCTAGGGTTAGGATCCCGGACTTTCAATTACCGTGGTCTTGTCCTGATGCCGCAGATTGCTACTGTGGTTCCCGATGCCCGGTTCGCTACCGTGGTCATGTCCCGTATTATTATTATTTTATATGTATATGTTACTTATGTTGCATCTCCTCACTTCGGTGACTGGGGTCAACATCCGATATGCTCATGTCACTTCGGTGATAGAGGACTTAGCTTCGTGTGGTTGCCATATTGCTTGTTTCCCGAATTCCTTAGATTCCTTACTTGTTTTAAATTGCACATATGCTTTGAATAGATGATCCTTTTGTTTTATGAAATCTATTGTTTTAACAGGTTTAAATGTTTTTCCAAGGTAATTTCAATTGTTGTATTATCTTTTCACCCATCTGTCAAACCGTCGTGCTTGACCCTTGTTTTGGTACTCAGGTCCTGTTGTCGGTTACCCTGAGGAAGAGCACGAGGAGGCGGTCGGAGAACCGCAACGTCTAGTTGAGTGGCACGCTGATGATGTTGTTTAGATATTCGGGTGTTTGAGTTATGTAACATTTTGGGTTAGGAATTAACCATTCTTTTGGGAACTTGCTATTTTGTTTATATTGGCCTTTGTTGGCCTCTATTTTTGGGAATTGTAATTAAATGACATTGCTGTAAACTTTAACTTTCTTTTGGGAAATAGCTAATGATCATTACTCATTTTGATACTGGTGTTGATTATGTTTTAATCTTTTTATCTTGGACATGAATATATGAATTAAATTTGCTACACGCTTCCGCACTTAAAAGAAATATTCATGTTGATGTAATATCCTCACCGCGAACACCTGTGGAAAATCGCGTGTACGTGTGGCATCTTTGATGGACTCGTATACGTTTTGATTTAAATTAATTCATACGATTGTGTACCATGCATTCATTCATCATCCACATACCGTCCCGATCCCGGATTAGGCCTGTGGGACCCGGTCCGGGGTCGCGACAGAAGGAATTAGAAAGTTACTATTTTTATTTGAAGTAAAACTTCTAATAGTGGTAATAGTAGATTACTAATTGTTGTGAAAGTGAGACTTCTATAATAATTAGAAAAGAGAAAGTTACTAATTTTTAATAGAAGTATGACTTCTATTTTAATTGGTAAAAGAGGAGGTTGCTAGGCTATAAAAGGAAAAGAAGGGAGGGCTGGATATTCCATGCATTGGAATCCGCGCCCAACTTTCTCAAGTACAAGAGTTGCACACCCACTTCTCTTCTTCCTCTTCTAGTTTCTTATTCTATTTTCCTTAGAGCTTCTAGTTGATTTTCTCTTAAAGATTCCACCATTCTTTTTGAGAAAATAGATCTGAAAACGGTCATAGCGTAGAAGACAATAAGGTCTTGGAGATCCTAATTCTCTACAAGAAGAGTTCTTGTTCAAGTAATTTGTCTTCTTCTTCATTAGAGCACTACCGGGCTCCAAAGGTATAATCTACTTATTCTTATGTTGTAGATTGTTTTGGTTGTATGGTGTTACTGATTTCTATCTTCTAGATATAGTTTATTATTATACATGATTAATGAGTTTGAGAGATTGGATCCTGGATTGGGTTTTATGGCCTTATGGGTACTTGATCCCTAAGTCAAGTGGGTCAAAAAGCTCTGAAAACCTATTCACGAGGCCCACCTACTTTAAGTATAAGATTTGTGACGCATGTCTCCCGTATGTGGATCTCATCCATACACATACATTACATCTAATATACTAATGGGACCCGGTTCATCTCTTGAACCATCATGTCATATGTATTGGTTATGTGCATAAAGTAATAAAACATCATTCATCTCATGAAAGGAAAGCATGATTTTATTCATAAATAAAGAAATTAATCAATTTATTACATAATATGATGGATTGAGACCACACAAACTAACAGAAACTTATAGGAATGTTTTGATTATTAAGATTGTTAATTGCGTCAGAGCTCAGACCTGATGATGATCTTGTGATCAAGCCGGGCACGATCCTATCCTTTATGCTTCCATGATAATCACCATCAATTTTCTTTTATTTTAATAAAATCAAATATTTTCTCATCTAAGCCCTACGATCTCAACATCTTCATCGAACTACACGAGCAAAGCTTCTAGAAGAAATCACAACAGATCTAATCTAGTGAGCCATTGGCACCGACAATTAAAACAGTACAGGTTGTAACAATGATGGATCCACAAACAAATAGTGATCACCAAGAAGATATGAAAATCATTTCTATTAAAAAAAATCAAATAATTTGTTTTTCAGAGATTAAAGGGTTTCTTGAGATCGCTGGTTGTGTGGAAATTATACCTATATTTTAAACCACCGAGCTTAATAGCTGAGCCATAGTGTAGAGAGTAAATGAGCTGTTTGGAAGAACCTTAAGGAAATGATAGGATTCAAGTTACTTTTGGGGGTTTTCATGATCATTTTAGGATTTCAGTTCTCGAAACCTTATCATCTTTGTATAGATAATGTCCGGAGATTTTCTTATTTTGGTTTTCTTGAAATATCATTGGAAGTATATATCATCATCATCAAAGCCTTATCCAAATTATGTTGGGATTGAAAGTATATAAATATTGTAATATATTAAAATTAAGAAGGTGGTTTGCAATAGGTATGTTGATAGTCGCAACCTCAGCATGAATTCTGAAAAGTGAAGATTTTATTCAAGGTAGATCAACTTGGCTCTTAAACTATTGGGCTCAACTTAATGGTGTTCTAGATTGAGCTTGACGAGATTCTTTCACAAGGCAATCTTTAAAGAAGATTGGGCCTTTCTTTTAAACTTTTGGGCTTGGACCGACATAATTATGGAATTCTCAATCCTCATTGGTCATAACCCACCAACCCAACCCGTTAAAGAGGATTGGCACTGTTAAACTTCTGGGTTTGGACTGAGAAAAAAAATATTTCAATCCAATAAGAAAAATGGGCATATCTTTACCTTAAAAGATTGTTACATACGGCGTTGAATCCGTCTGATCCAATTAGAAGCATCGCCCTGTCTAAAACCGTTCTTTTGACTTGGTAAAATCGCCCCTCCCTTTAAGCCATGTGTCAGGTCACGATCAGTACAGATCCACATTAATGGGCTTCACCAGTTACCAATCACTGGGTTTCATATTTTTCCTGGTTCTCTAGATCTTTTTGACATTGGACCTTTCTGGTTTAGATTCAAGTCACAGGTCATTCTAACCACTAGTCAAGCTTATGGATAAGAATTCTTCAAGTGTAGAGTTCATCATGATACCTTTGGGCAATAACATTTCTACGGAAAAAGTAAAATTCTTCAGTGAACGTGTAAATTAGGCACTGCCTATGAAAGTTTTTTCATGAAATGTCGTGGAAAGTAGGCTGAAATCCACACTTTTTCAAGGATTGTGAAGTCAGGAAAGAATTAGATTTGTGATTTTTCTTTCCTCCCAGACATTGGGCTCTCTTGTTCACTGCAATGACCACAAGTTGCAATTTTTAATAATAGCAGAATTCACACTTAAAATAATTCCATAGAAAAGCATCTTCTTAATTTTGCAAGTTAAGAGCTCATTTGTTCACATGGAATTCAATTACTAAAGATTTTACAGTAAGATTAGTTTCAATAAAGGAACATTAAAAAGGTTAGTGAAAGATATAAAGTGGAGACGTTGATGATTAACCTATATTTTTAGGGCTGTGATGATTGCTGAGTCATCATCCAACATTATTTAATGGTCATTTTTTTATATTCAGCATTTTATTTTTCTTTGCTTTACGAACGCCCAAATTCGTGCACCCGCATATTTTCACTATGTCACTAATCAGCTGAGGAACCGTTGGCAACGTCAACATGTATGTTGACCCTTTTTTTTCTTCTAAATTTAGCCACTGTAAGAGAAAAACCTTACTAAAACTCTCAAAATCCAATTTCATGCCAACAAATGGGCTCTTATTCAAAATGTGTCCCAGGTTTGTGCGCCTTAGTAAAAACAAATCTAACCAAGTTTGAAAATTCGGCGATAGGTCTCTGAACATTTCACTTTATGGCCTTATATCCACAATCTATTTTCAAAGTGTGGTAGGTCCTTTTTCCAAATTTGAAGACCTAAAATGTCCAAATTGTCCTTTTTAGTTAAAGATGAATCATATCTTATGATTAGTGGGATATGCCATTAATAATAGTCAACTACCACTTAACTGACCACGATTAATGAAAATCTCATTATGAGATTTTCACATAAATTTCAAAATACGCAAATAAATTTCAAAAGAATGCAAATAAATCTAAAAAGACGCAAATAAATTTCAAAAGATCCAAATAAATTTCCAAAAATGTAAATAAATTACAAAAGACATAAATAAAATTCAAAAACATAAATAAATTTTGAAAAATAAAAATGCATTTGCCAAAACTAAGATAAACCAATTTTCCAAATTTTAGAATTTTTTCCAAAAACTCAAGCATTTTTGCCAAAACCCAGTTTAATTTATTTCAAAAAAACACAAATAAATTTGAAAAGACGCAAATAAATTTTCCAAATGGATATAAATTTTCCAAAAACTCAGATAAGTTTTTCAAAAAATCAGATTAATTTTTTAAAAAAAATAAATAAATTTAATAAAAACTCAGATAAATTTGCTAAAAATTTAGATAAATTTTTCAAAAACTAGGATAAATTTATCAAAAATTCAGATAAATTTGTCAAAACCTCAGATTCACGCGACCCTAACCCCTTGCTTGGTCGTCTTCTTCTTTCTTCTGGTTCTGGAATTAGAACCAGAATCAGAGAGCAGCAGAACACAGAAGATCAGAGCCTTCTCTGTTAGGAATTTTGTGTATTGCAATTTGATGGATGCATCATCATTTAAGCATCATTCGAATTTTCACACATGCATTGATTTAGAAAAACTTGAAATCTTGATTTACTCATGCATTGTTTTAAATCTTGTAAATCATATGTTTTATGCATGATTTGTTTTTAATCTTGGATGCATTTAATTTGGAAAAGAAGTTTTATAAATCAAGCCAGCCAATGGTTTTAAGAAGTTTCAAATCTTTTTGGCTTTGTATGTTTCATGATTTTAAAAGAACTTAGATTGAATTAAAATCATGATTCCAAGCTTGGTTTAATGGCCCAAAACTTCCCACAAGAAAATACTTTAAAATATGCAATTTGTGGGGAAATTGGTCCCAGGCCCGGGTCGACCGCACAGTGTGGCCGGTCGACCGCGCCTATGGACCCGGTCGACCGGCCACACTACGCGGTCGGCCGGGAAAGAGCCGTTGGGCTCTCTTTCAAACGGTCAGATTTTTTACCGTTGAGCCCGGGTCGACCGCGCCATGTACCAGGTCGACCGGGGACACGTGAAAAGTCACTTTTTGACTATAAATTGAGGTTCATTCCCATGGGAAGGGAGTTGAACATTTTAGTCTTCTTTGAGGTGTTTGGAGACAAAAGAAAGGGGATGAACTAAGAGAGATCAAGGGGTCTAATGGAAAGCTAAAGCTTGGATTAATGAAGTTAAATCTCTAAGTAAGTTTTACTTTTCATTATCATATGTTTCATGCCTTGTTTAAATTATTGGTAAATTAATTTTAGCATGTTAACTATGATGTGTTGAATCCATCACTTCTCTTAATCTTTGATTTAAGTTGGATTGGATTCTTCACCCTTGATTTCAAACCAAGTTTGTTTTAAAACTTTATAAAACATGTTTTGTCAAAACTTTTGATTTCTTTTATAACATGTTTCATTTACTTGGTTGAATCATTTTGTTGTTTTCATTCATTTGAACTTTAGTTAAACTTTTGTTTTTGAAAACAACATTGCACATGCATCACATGTTTAGTCTTAAATAGTTTCATACAACTTGTGAACCTTTGATTTTATATCATCAACAAGTTAGTATTTGTACATGTGATTTGCATTTCACTTCAATCAAATCTTTTGTGTGCCTTAAACTTTTAAATGCATTAAGCATATATTGATTGGGCTTAATTTTAACTTGATTGAAGTTATCACACACACACATCATGAACATACACCTTTGCATTCATATAGTGTTTGTGTGAGTTAGTTTTTCAATTTCATATCCGCCTAATTAAGAGGCATTGTAATTGAGCTTAATTGTATTCTCTTAGAGTGTTTTGTAAAGACACTACCTTGAGAGAAAATCTTTATATTGTAAAGGTTATTGCTTAGCCTAAGAAAAGCATTATGTAAAGGTTATTGCTTAGCCTAGAAAAGCATCTTGTATAGGTTGTTGTTAAGCTTAGAAAAACAACATTGTTAGGTTATTGCTTATCCTTGGAAAGCATATTGTAGAGGTTATTGCTTAGCTTTTTTCAAAAGCATAAATAGTGGAAATCCGGTGGGGTGTTGAGACACAAGCCGGTAGTGGATGTAGGCATTGAGGCCGAACCACTATAAATCATTGTGTAGTGGTGTTTGCTTTGTGGTGATTATTTTGTTTAAGCTTCCGCATATTGTATGTTAATCATTACATGTGACTAGTTGTTTGTTAAAAAATTAAAATTGGTCATAATTAGTCATTAAGTGTAGATCACCCTATTCACCCCCCCCCCCCCCCTCTCTAGGGTTAGGATCCCGAACTTTCATTCTCCTCTTTCGATCTTCCTCTTCCTCGGCAATGGCACAGCGGCAGCGACGATGGAGACTGGCAGATCCTCTTTCTCCGACAACAGGCATGGAAAACCGGTGAGTTCGACCTGACCTGCAAACAGAGACGGGATGATCTCTTCTCCTCCGACCTTCTGCGATAAAAAAAATCCCGTAGCATTTGATAAATCCCTGCTGCCCTTTTTCTTTCTTCCTCTTCTCCAATCATCACCAGCGATGATCAAGAAAGAACAACCGGGAATGAGGGAGAATGGAAGATTTGAAAGCGGGAAGAATAAGAAGGAGAAGGGGTTCTTTTGGGTGAACTGAAATCGGTCCATATCATAGTGAGCAAAAAAAGAACCCAGACCGACCGGAAGCCTCATCGGAAGAGAAAAGGCAATGGCATGGCTCAACACCTGAGAACACCAGACTTCTTGGGTTTGAAGAAATTTCACAATCAAAGGCGGCCCATCGCAAAATCTGCAGTTGTAGATATCGTCTATTAAAGAGCAGGGCTCGACGAAGATTTGCAAAGGAGATAGTGAAACAGAGAAGAATTCAGGGCTTTCGGTTCTGGAGCAGCGCTGGTGTTGAGTTCTGCGCAGAAGAAGAAAGAGCAGGGGTTTTTCTATCTCTAGTTTTTAGTCGTTGCAAATAGCAAAATAGATCTAGGATCCGTTCCAGAGAAGCAACAGCCTCCGGATTCTCTGTGATTTCTCTGGAACAATGGGTGTGGCCCACTGCTCCTTCCTTGATTCGAATCAGAGAACCAGACGAACATGGGATCCTTGCTGCCCTTCTTCTTTCTTTCTCTTCTCCGATCGTCACCGGCGAAGATCTAGAAAGAACAACTGGGAATGAGGGAAAATGAAAGATTTGTAAGCGGGAAGAAGAAGAAGGAGAAGGGTTTCTTTTGGGTAGCAGAGACCAAGAGGACTTAGGAACGAGAGAGAATGGAAGATTTAAAATTTTAAAATTTAAAACTTTATACGTAAACATTTCAAAGGGCAAATCAATCACGAAAATATCTGATGTGGTCTATCTAAGGACCTCTCATCAAAATATATCAAGTTGCATGGACTATAGCCGTTAAACTAAATTTACGTGGACCAGAGCCTTTAAACGTTATTTCAAGAAGCTTTCTCTAATTTATTTATTTTTCTTCTTAATTTAGCCACTTTAAAAGGTAAACCTCACTGAAACTCCCAAAATTCAATTTCATGCCAACAAATGGGCTGTTATTCGAAATGTGTCCCAGGTTAGTGCACCTTAGTTAAAACCAATCTAAGCAAGACTGGAAATAAGTCAGTCAAACTCAGCTTGACTCAATAATGCTCCTATGAGCCACTTGCAAGTTGAAAGTTCCGGACAATGCCAAGACGTTAAAACCACGTGGCACAAAATGGCAGTTTTTTTCTAATAATAACTAAAAGAAACACGTACCAGAAATAAAATGCCGCGTTCGTCCACTCGTATACATGGATGAAGAAAAAAGGATAGAAATTTTCTTCTAGATGTTCAAATGCATAGGCCATAGAGCTACCGTAGAAACACTCTTCCAAGTCTTCAACGCCACCAATAAGGACCGTCCTCTGGACCCAAGACATGTACGTTGACCAACAGTGGTCAAATACGGCATGCAGATATCGTACTCGGTCCGACCGAGCTTGAGCTGAGCTTGAGCTGGACCAAAACATAGAGTGGTCCATTTACATATCCGGTTTGGGTTCAACTCCCAATCCTTGAATTAGGTTGCTTGACGTAATTCGTGGCTTGCAGTTTTACCGATGCCAATGATCATGGCTGGCTAGGTGTAGGATTTAGAATATCCAAAAATATCCGTTTGGGTTCAGATCGGGTCGAGCTTGATCTAGACCCAGGTTCCATGTTCTTATCAAGATCGTTCATCGCGGAGAAATTGAAATTGGATTACATTATTTGGATCACTTGGTCATGGATAAAAGGCGTATGGTTGCGACTTGTGACCTAAATCAAATGTTGGGAAGGTATAGCAATCTAGATGACCCGACTTCCATCATTACCGGACGTATGATGCAAGTTCGATCTCTCATTTCTCTCACATGTTGACTTCTTGTCCTCATCCTAACCCCGTGTAGGTACGGCAGGCATGGCCAGGCAGAGCCTTTGGAGGGCGTGCACTAAGGGTAAGTTCAAGATAGCGTAGGGATAAGGGCCTAAAAACAAAAATAACTAAATTTTTAATTCTTATTTTACATTACTAGCAAGCATGGAGTATCAATGAAGCATTATTTTTTCTTAACTTTCTTGCAAAGCCACAAAAAAAAAAAAAAAAAAAAAAAAAAAAAAAAAAAAAAAAACATGTTTAGAGAATAAAAGTTGTTTTTAAATATTTCTTTTTATAAGATGAAGCTTTCATATGCATTTTGTTGACCAGGTTCTAAACTACAATTAATTTGTTTCGTCAAGCAATCTAAAAAAAAAAATGGTTAAAAGTCTTTTCTATAGCATATTTTTGAGACTGTTTGTCACTTTACTAATTTAGTAAAAGTCAAGTAAAACCTCACTTGTTTCAGACAACGGGTAACATCAAAAGTATATTTTTTTTAAAATCTCATCATTTAAAAAAAAAGTCAAAAAGCAACATCTTTTTTCAACTTAAAGAAGAAAAAAAATTCTACTTTGCTATACAAAAAGTAAAAAAGATTTCATAATAAGTAACTAAAAATAAAATACCATCATAATTCACTTATATTTTATTCTCTCTTGATTTTGATGCTTTACTCTTTATTTTACAGTAAAATTACCAAACGGGCCTATGGAAATCCTCACATAAAAAAAATCATTTCAATTTAACATTTTTTCTTCCCTATATATACTTTATAATGCAAAGCTTTATCTTTGAGAAATTTTAATCATTCGTTTTTACCTATTTTTTATGAATTGACAATATTTTCAACACTGTCTTGACTATTAATTGTTGTTAGATTTCAGCTACAAAAAAAAAAAATATATTTTAAAAATTATTGTTAGTCTAGATTTTAAAAAATCAGGAGTTGTAATTATCTAATTAAAATGAATTAGTTGACATTCTAAGACACTCCATAGAGGAAAAATTATATCCGTATTAACAGGAGTACACTCCGTTTTGACCAGCAAAAAAAATATAAAAAAAATATAAAAGGCTTAAATAAGAAGCAATAAAACTAGAAGAAGAAAGGAATCAAAAGTAATCGTGCAACTCTTATGATCCATTAAGTATAATATATAACTGAGATAATTAATTAGAGATGATATTAACCAAAGACGAGTGCGTATGAGTTGGTAGGGCATTTTATAATGGGTATGGAGGTATATAATTGCTTTCATATCTTTATAATTATTTCTATTAAGTCACGGTTTAGTGTGTGTGTCTATATTGGGAGGATTTAAAAAAGGTATTAAACTTTTGCCTCATTTTCAAAAGAGAAAAAGTACTTGAAAATTGAGATATGTTAAAAGAGCATAAAAGTTTTTCATATTTCGTTCAATCAAGTAATCTCGAGGAAAAAAGTTTGTACAATGACAAAAATGCCCTCATGTCTTTTTTTAAAAAAATTTCTTTAATAAATCATTTAAGAAAAATGATCAAGTCCAATCCAAATGACGTAGTAGACCCACTTTAGCAAAAAAAAAAAAAAAGGTCGGTTTTTGGGAGGAAAAAGGTTAATAAAAGACAAAAACTTGTCATAAGGGAAGGGTATTATTTTCATTTTCTAAAATATTTTTGAGAGCTTCTAAATGCACACCGCTTTTTTCTTTCCACACTCTCTTTCTCTCTACACCCACCACTAAAGTGTGGGGATTTTAATTTTTATTTGCACACCCCCCAAAATACCTAAACTAACCCTACCCCCATGCCCTCCCCAACCACCACCACCCCCTCCGACGGCACCACCAGAGTGGGAGAGGGAGCAGGGCAAGGAGAGAGAGCAAAGAGAGACAGGGAGAGGGAGAGAGAGGGAGAGAGAGAGATGGAGGCGGCGGACGGCAAGTAGAGGAAAAGAGGGATACAAGGGCAGTTTGGGGATTTTTCACAAGGGTATATTGGTAATATATTTATTTTCTAAAAATAGTGAGTGTAGAAAGAAAAGTAGTGTGCATTTAGAAGCTCTTAACAATTTGATGGAGTGGACTTGATTTAAAGAATTGTGAAAAACTTTTTTTGAGAGTTCTCAGATAACGATAATAATAATAATAATAATAATAATAATAATAATAATAATAATAATAAAAAGAAAGATAGAAGGGCCAGGGCTACGGCTGGGTTATAGTACTCTCCAAGCCCGGCTTTCAAAATTCAGGGCCCGTAAAAAAACTCTCCAAGCCTTGTCCTAGTGTATTTTCCTTAGAAATAAAATCCCTCATTTTAAGGGCACGAGGGCCACTTGAACATGCATACTCCCATGAGATCAATGGTTATAACATAAATAACATCAATGGTCAAAACATAGATAACGTATAATTCCAAGGGGTAGCTCAGTTGGCCTAGGATCACGGTTTACTCCAAGATGTTGAGGGTTTAAAACTGCGCTATCACATTGTGGCCACAAGGATTTACCCGACTTCTTTTGAGCTCGTAGGGATTAATCTGGTTCAAAGGGCTGGGACACCCTTATTTATAATTAAAAAAAAATAGCGTGTAAACTAAGTTGAATCCACCAAGGTAGGCCCAAACTTGCAACCAATGGTCGTAGACCTGAACTTGACCTGTACGCCCAATCTGGGTGTGACCAACACATTTACTACCCTACGTTAAGGGCATGTTTGGTAAATGTCCTCGGAGAGGATTTCTCGCGACTTTTCGCGATCACGTGAAAAATCCATATTTGGATCATCGTGGAAAACAGCATGGAGGATGCAAAACCCCCCCTCCCCCCCCGCGTGTTGGAAAACCAAAATCCATGAGACTGGTTTTTTATTTTTTGGTTTCTATCCACAATCAAGATTTGAACTGGTAATAGTGTTAAAAAGGTCTAAAATAGCTACCACGTCACGTCAAAAGCAGCCGTTGATTCCACCTATAATTTGAGATATTAGTAAAAAACTGTAGGACATTAGATCATTCAATCTGGACTTTTGTGGGGTCCATTTGCAATATCCAGATAGTTCAATCTCTCAAGAAGATTCAAGACGGCTTGGTGTCAAATTTGGGAATATGGATCATGAGAAAATGACAAAACAACTCTGACCATTGATATAGCATAGTGTAAAAAATGGGATTATTTGGCAGTACGTATTTTTTCATTTTTTTATTTTTATTGACCTCGAAATCATGAAATAAATAGTGAATAATTTAGAGGAGAACAAACACAACCAGGGGCCCAAATTTCAACCGTAGATCCATCATGGATTTTGAGATATTTGTAAAAAAATTTCATACTCTAAAATATTTATTTTTATCATATGTGGGCCTCCTCTGCATGATCTAAACCGTTCAGATTATCTAAAGAGCCAAAAATGGTTTTGGGGCGAAAGATCATACCTTGATTTTTCATGGATTATGAGAAATTGACAAAAAACCTATGATTGTTGGATCACACAATGTATAGACTCCAGGATTCCTCTCTTCTGCCAAACTCGAAACTATCTTCGGGAAATCCTCTTTGAGGATGGCTTGGTTCCAACATAATATTAGGAATTCTTGCCAAATGCGCCCCCTTTGATAATTTACTTGTAAAGTCAAGTCAAGTTAAGTCAAGTTAAACATCAAATCAAAAACACTTTTTAGCACAACTCCCTCCATCTTTTTCAAAAAAAAGTAAAAAAGCAACTACATTTATTCATTAGAAGACAAAAAATCTCCATTTCCCTATACAAAAAGTAAAAAATATTTCATTAGAAACAATTAAAAACAAAATACCATTATAGTTCATTTATATTTTATTCTTTTTTTTTATTTCACTTCATTCCATTTTATTTTAAAAGTAAAATGCCATACAGCCCCGCAATCTGCCGGGGCAATCCTCGCAATCAATCACGTGGTATCCAAGAAAGGCCAAAAGAACCCTAAATGGTTCACATCAACATCTCCAATGAAGATATTTTGCTCCTGAGCTTATCCACCGTGGGTCCCACAGATGACAAGCTGAGATCACGGCACCCATACCTCAACAGTTGTATATTTTAACATATTATTTAATTCCGAGTGTAGCAGTTTGCCAATAAAAATTCAAAACTACTCTACCACGTTAGAATTAACGCGGCTTCCCAAGAGACCGAGGAGGGGGTTGTTTTATGTGGCCAAAAAGAGCGTATACAAAAAAAAGTCTCCAGATCTAACTATTTGTTTTTCCTCTATTTTTTTTTTTTTTTTGTAAATTTCGGTGACGACCGTTTGTTTGACTGCAGAAACTTCCTGCTTGTATCAACCACCCGAACCCATGTGGTCATAATCAAGCCGCCTTAAATATCTCCTTTCCTATATAAACACATCTCCAAAGATCCCTCTCCAAGTACCTTTGCAAACTCTTTCTTCCAAGAGTTAATCTGTTTCTCTCTACTGTGAGAAAGAAAAAGGAAGCGAAGAGCACAAACCAACTTCATTTTCTCTGTTTTTTGAAGCCCCAAGCCTTGAGAATAAGTGCGCAGAATCTTTCCGGGGTTTGGCTGGTTCTTTTGCGGTATAAGAAACCCATCTTTGGTTCTGAGTTTTTCACACTGTAGACATTGGCAGCCAAGGTTTCTTGAGTAAAAAACTGAATAATTCTTTCTGGGGTTTCTTGAGTTTTGCTGATTATCTAGTTTGAGGCCCAATGGATAATAGCGATCTTTATAGAGTCGCTAGTTTGCGAAGGAGTAGGAATGCCTCAGGAATGTGGAGGAATACCAGTGCAGAAGTCTTCTCGCGATCATCTCGCGATGAAGATGATGAGGAGGCTTTGAAATGGGCCTCTCTTGAGAAGCTTCCAACATATGATCGGATCAGGAAGGGGATATTGAGTGGAGCAGCAGGGGAGCACAAGGAAGTCGATATCCAGAAACTTGGATTTCAGGAGAGGAAGAATTTGTTGGAAAGACTGATAAGAGTTGCGGAAGAGGATAATGAGAAGTTTCTGCTGAAGCTCAAGAACCGAATGGATCGGTATTACTATTCTCTGTTTCCACTTTTCCTGTTTCGCATCATTTAATCATGCGGTGGTGTTTTTTTTTTTTTTCATAATCTAATCTTGATGGGTCTATTTTTTGTTCTTTGGTTAGAGTTGGAATTGAGAACCCCACCATTGAAGTCAGATTCGAGCATTTGAATATCGGAGCAGAGGCCCATGTTGGGAACAGAGCTCTGCCTTCAGTTCTAAACTTCACATTTGATATTCTAGAGGTGGTTTACCCAAAGAAATTATACGTTCATGAAAAGTGAAAGACGGTTTCTTGAATTTATCTGTTATGATTTTTTTTTTTTGGAATTACTCTGACCCATTACTTTTTTTTCTTACAGGAGTTTCTGAACAATATCCACATACTTCCAAGTAGAAAGAAACCAATATCAATTCTTCATGATGTCAGTGGAATCATCAAACCGGGCAGGTAAATAGAAGATTGTCTAAATATCAGGGGAATTTAGATTAAGTTTTAGTTGTGGTTTAGTAGAAGCTTAGTATGCGTATTAATTTTGCAGAATGACTTTGCTTCTGGGTCCTCCTGGCTCTGGCAAAACCACTTTACTCTTAGCTTTGGCCGGAAAGCTTGACAAGGCACTAAAGGTGACATTTTAATATATATTCTGATAACTAGATTGCCCATTATTGCAATTTTGAAGTCGTTTTGGGATTCTTTGGTTGTAACATAAAATATGTTGGTCTTTTCTTTTCGATTCCGAAAAACTTCAGGTAACAGGAAAGTTAACTTACAATGGACATGGAATGGAAGAGTTTGTCCCTCAGAGAACCTCTGCTTATATAAGTCAACATGATCTCCACATCGGAGAAATGACAGTTAGAGAAACATTGGCTTTCTCTGCTAGATGCCAAGGGGTTGGAACCCGTTATGGTAAGTTCAAGAAATAGTATTAGTTAATTGAAATAAACTTCCAGAGTCTGAATCATTGGTTCATGAATCATGAATTTCCTACTCAACTTGCAGAGATGTTGACGGAATTGTCAAGAAGAGAAAAGGCGGCAAACATTAAGCCTGACCCAGACATTGATGTCTACATGAAGGTATGAAACATAAAACACGATTCTCTCAGGTGGAAGAAGTTCCTTTTGTATCCAGATAAAATCAGTATCCCCAGTCATTCTATCAAGAAATGTATTTAGTGTATCTGCCCTTTGGTAGTTTTTTATCTGTTTTCCATGCTTTTCTTTCAAGTTTTAAGTTAGTCTTGTATCATCAGTCACCCACAGTTATGAAAATCATGAAGAAACAGAGCTAAGAGGAGTAGACTTGGTTGAGTCGTTTTTGAGTCGCATTGTATACTTTTTAATCGATTAAAAAGGAAAGAAAACTATTTTCAACCAAGATAATACTTGGTTGATAAGGCAATTCAAGAGAAAGGGGAGTTTTTAATTTTCAATTTTACAGCTTAGTGAACTAATGTGCATGAGATTTAGTGTATATATAATAAATGCTTCACATATTACTTAAATACCCACCCAGTTCACCTGTTATGGTCCTAAATAGTTAAAAGACTTGACGCCTTCCATCATTCTTGAGGCTTTTAGTGTAATTGTTAGGTCCATAACATTTAGTATTAGAGCCGACCTCCACGTCTTGGGTTCGAGTCGTGGAAATGACTACCTGGAGTAGAGTGACAGCTGTCTAAAAAAAAAAAAGAAGGGAAAATGGCTATCTACCGCTAGAGTGAGAGCCGCCGTGGAGAGGGCTACCTGGAGCAGAGTGCGAGCCGTCCCAAGGGGGAAAAATGGCTACCCGCCACCGGAGTGGTGGTCAGTTATAAAGAGTTTTGATATTCACTTTCTTCCCATAATTTCACCGTAAGATTCATTGACAGAAAAGATTATATTTTATAAGAAAATACTAACTAACCGTATCCAAAGGATAAGGACAACCTACTAATATTCCTAAAATCCAAACAAATTGATAATCTTCAACATGTTATGGTCCATTTGGTGCGTTCCATCATCCCTAGGGCTTTTGGTGTATTGGTCAGGTTCATAACATCGACATTGATTTCATCTGGGGTTTTTTAGTTCTGAACTATGTAATCTGACCATCATCCCCTTTTAACATTCTTTCTTGATCCACAAAAGATAAGCTTGTGACTTGATCCTCAGTTTTCTGTGCCTGCTTCCATTTCTGAACACCATGCATTCCAAAACTTTTATTCTAAGGCAGTCAACAGTAGCACACACCTGTTTCATAGGCCAATCCATGTGATGTTTTCAGAAAACAAAAAAAAATCTGAAAAATTAAGTTAATGAAACTGAAAATCTTCCTCTTTTATGTTTATTGTAACCCTGCAGGCAGCATCCCTACAGGGTCAGAAAGAAAACGTGGTCACAGACTATATTCTTAAGGTATTTTCTATGACAGAAATATAAAATTTCTGAACAAAGCTAATCTCATCAGAGAAATTTTAGTAGTTTTGAGGTTTCTTCATTTATAATTTTTTCTCTTGAAAATGTGCAGATTTTGGGTCTGGATATTTGTGCTGATACAATGGTAGGTGATGAAATGTTGAGGGGTATCTCTGGAGGTCAAAAGAAGCGTGTAACGACAGGTGGGCATCATTAACAATAGAGAATACAAATACCAAATTAGTCTATTCTCACATACATGTACTGAATTTGGCTCAACCACTATTGCTTATAACTTATATAGGTGAGATGCTTGTTGGACCTGCAAAGGCTCTATTCATGGATGAGATATCCACTGGTCTGGACAGCTCCACGACTTTCCAAATCATTAACTCGCTCAGGCAATCAAACCACATTCTTGGAGGGACAGCGCTGATTGCACTTCTTCAGCCAGCACCAGAGACCTACGACCTTTTTGACGACATCTTACTACTTTCTGATGGACAGATTGTGTATCAAGGTCCCCGAGAAAATGTTCTTGAGTTCTTCGAATCTATGGGTTTCAAATGCCCTGAGCGGAAAGGTGTTGCAGACTTCTTGCAGGAAGTAAGTTGCAGAAACTTCTTTCCCTCTCTTGAAATTAGTTGTCACATTTCTCTTTTGGAACTAATTGCTAAATTTCACTAGATGGGAAATAACTTCATGAGTTTTATACTAACTAGTCTAAATTCAAAATGTAAGGGGGACTAATATGTGTAAATTCTTTTTATACAAACAGGTAACATCAAGAAAAGATCAACAGCAGTACTGGGCACGTAGAGATGAACCATATCGATATGTTCCTGTAAAGGAATTTTCAGATGCATACCACTCGTTCCATGTTGGCCGTAGATTAGGAGAGGAACTTAGCACCCCATTTGACAAGAGCAAGAGCCATCCCGCTGCTTTAACGACTTCAAAATATGGTGTTAGCAAGAAGGAACTCCTGAAAGCTAACATTGAAAGGGAATGGTTACTGATGAAAAGAAATTCTTTTGTCTACATCTTCAAAATGGTGCAGGTGATTAATGAGGTCACATTGTCATGCACCTCCTGATTTTAGAACTTACAAATTCAATGGCTGACTTCGAACTCCCTTCTGATTTCAGCTTATTGTTATTGCATCAATCACAATGACGGTCTTCTTGCGTACCGAGATGCATCGTAATGACACAACTGATGGTACACTTTTTTCCGGTATCATGTTTTTTGCACTCGTCACAATTATGTTAAATGGGTTTGCGGAGCTTGCAATGACAGTCGCAAAGCTTCCTGTTTTCTACAAACAAAGAGACCTCCTCTTCTACCCTCCATGGTCTTATGCTCTACCATCATGGATTCTCAAGATTCCCATATCTTTTGTGGAAGTTGCTCTATGGGTGGGTTTGACTTATTATGTCATTGGCTTTGATCCAAATGCTGGGAGGTAAGTTTGCATTTTATCCCTTAATAAAAAAGTAATTGCAAGAGCATGTTTAATATGCTTCTCTTTCTCAAAAGTAACTTATATTATTTTGTGTTTCAGGTTTTTTAAACAATATATGCTCCTTGTACTAGTTAACCAGATGGCGTCCGGCCTGTTCCGATTCATTTCTGCCATAGGTCGGAATTTGATTGTTGCAAATACACTGGCGTCCTTTTCGCTACTTGTGATAATGACACTTGGGGGATTCCTCCTATCGAGAAGTATGATATACTTAAATTGTTCTTTTATTTAACTTAATTGAATGTCAATTTTTTTTAAATTTAGGTTCAAATTGAAGAATTATCTCAGGCTTTGTAAGTGTTAGGCATGTATATCGAGCAACCAGAAAGACCAACTGATTTTTATTTCTCTCTCTCTTTGTTGCAGAGGATATAAAGAAATGGTGGGTCTGGGGTTATTG
Organism: Camphora micrantha; assembly: GCA_003546025.1. Taxonomy (NCBI): domain Eukaryota; kingdom Viridiplantae; phylum Streptophyta; class Magnoliopsida; order Laurales; family Lauraceae; genus Camphora; species Camphora micrantha. Next base: position 2,569 of record QPKB01000060.1, on the reverse strand, counting down.
GTCCTCACCTTTGATGTATGCACAGAATGCGATTTCTGTGAATGAATTTTTTGGGAAAAGTTGGAATCATGTAAGGATCTTTCTATTGAAATGATATCTGCATCACCTTTGTGTTGCAAAATCATCTCAAATTTTTTTTTTCTGCGATGCAGATTCCTGAAAATGAGTCAAGACCATTGGGAATGCTAGTCCTGGAGTCACGAGGAATCTTTACTAAGTCAAATTGGTATTGGATTGGAACTGGAGCTATGGTTGGATATATTTTTCTATTCAACACCCTCTTTACTTTGGCTCTTGAATATCTCAACCGTAAGCATCGGCAAATCTAATGCATAAAAATCATCTCCGATTATTTAAAAATCTTACTTCATATAACTTATTTCTAATTCTTGGATTAAATGAGTGCAGCATTAGGGAAATCTCAAGCAACTCTTTCTGAAGAGGCCTTGAAGGAGAACCAGTCTGACAGGACTGGCGAAATTGATGGTCCTGGAACAAATGCATTATCCAATGGTGAGCTAGTCACTTCTTGGTTTAAATATTCCAGATTACTCTTTTAAGTTACAAGGATGCCTTCTGAACCACTTGGTGTGAATTTTGAATGGCAGGAAATAGCAATAGGACTGGAAATTCATCTAGCTCTGCACAGACCAATAATGCTAAGGATAAAAAGAAGGGCTTGGTTCTCCCATTTTCTCCTCTTTGTATCACCTTTGATAATATCAAATACTCCGTAGACATGCCACAGGTAAAACTTTAGGTGTTATTAATGTACCTGATATATCAGTAACAAACAACTCATGGTGCTTGGAACACTTTTGGTTACAGTAGATGGAAGCTTACAATGGAAAACATTTGTCTAAACTACAGGAAATGAGATCTCAAGGCGTTTCGGAAGATCGATTGATGCTTTTAAAGGGTGTAAGTGGATCTTTTAGGCCAGGAGTTCTAACAGCCCTGATGGGTGTCAGTGGTGCTGGGAAGACTACTCTCATGGATGTGTTGGCTGGAAGGAAAACTGGTGGATATATAGAGGGAAACATTACTATTTCTGGCTATCCAAAGAAACAAGAGACCTTTGCTCGTATATCTGGATATTGTGAGCAGAATGACATCCACTCTCCTCATGTCACGGTCTACGAGGCTCTTCTCTACTCTGCATGGCTTAGATTACCCCCCGAAGTAGACTCTGCCAAAAGAAAGGTTAGTGTAACAAACTAAAGGAGTGCTTGGATGTACCTCGAGGTGCCATGACAATGGTTATTTATACCATGTGGTGTGGTGACACTGGAATTTAAAATTACAATAACAGGAATACTATATTTGTTCATTTTCTGTCCTAAAATTCGAATTATAGGGATTAGAGATGATTGAATGTAGGGTGGACAGTTTGCATTGAAAGTATCCTCAAAGTAATTTATAATTTTAAGGGAATGGATAAACCATCTATTATGCTATATTCACACTTGTGGAACATCCATTTGTCTCCTTACCCTGTGCTGTATATTGGTTTTTATTTTTGGCTTGACGGATAACACTTGTGACTTCAGATGTTCCTTGAAGAGGTGATGGAGCTTGTAGAACTAACAACATTGAGGGAGTCATTGGTTGGGCTTCCTGGTGTCAGTGGGCTGTCAACTGAGCAGCGCAAGAGGTTGACGATTGCTGTAGAGCTTGTTGCCAACCCCTCTATAATATTCATGGATGAGCCGACGTCTGGACTTGATGCGAGGGCAGCAGCCATTGTGATGAGAACCGTTAGGAATACTGTGGACACTGGAAGAACTGTGGTGTGTACAATTCACCAACCGAGTATCGATATTTTTGAAGCTTTTGATGAGGTGAAAAATTACACAAAACTTTTAGAACTTTTGATTTTCTTCTTGGGTTGGTTCCAGTTAATGCAACACCAAATATTGATGCCTCCACAACCTTTAATTGCAGTTGTTTCTCATGAAAAGAGGCGGTGAAGAAATATATGTAGGCCCATTAGGCCACCAATCTTGCCATCTGATCAAGTACTTTGAGGTGAGGGCCAAAAAATAGAAAGATGCCAAAAAATAGAAAGATGCCATATACTATCTGCCTTTCCCCTTAAACACTTTCTTTCATTTGGGTACTAATAGATATGGATTTTGTTTCATGTAGGGAATCAATGGAGTTAGTAAGATAAAAGATGGTTATAATCCAGCAACATGGATGTTGGAGGTCAGTTCCATAGCCCAAGAAGAGATTATAGGGATTAACTTTACTGAAGCATACAAGAATTCTGATCTTTACAGGTAAGATAGTCTAAACATGATTTCATCACTTTTAGGCCATAACTGCTTCTTTGGTTTATAGTAATTAACTGAGTCAAGAAACTTGTTGCAGGAGAAACAAAGCTCTGATTAGTGAACTAAGCACACCACCTCCTGGATCAAAAGATCTTTACTTCCCCACTCAATATTCGCAATCTTTCATCACGCAATGCATCGCTTGTCTATGGAAACAGCGCATGTCCTACTGGAGGAATCCACATTACACTGCTGTGCGGTTTCTTTTCACGACCTTCATTGCTTTGTTGTTT